>CAEFZX010015983.1:0-48625 GCA_903066825.1 Alfaro cultratus | reverse complement strand
AGGAACAAGGACACAGGTGGGGTTAAATACACAGAGGGTAATCACGGAAACGAGACACACCTGGGAATAATCAAAGGGAGACAGGACAACACTCAGACACAGAAACTCAAAATAAACACAGAGAAAAACTCAAATCATGACAGCTGGAGCCAAATAATCATCATCTGTCATGTTAAGTATAGGTTTAGTACTTCCTTCATGAAGTATTTTCATTTTGGCTTCATCTCTGTTTTATAAACAATGATTTGGGGGAATCTGTTTTTCACAGTAGGATATCCTGGATGGGATTTTCTTTTTTAATGTAGCCAGTGTTAGAAATGATTATATGCTGCCAGATGAAGTTAAAAAAAATATCAACAATATAGCATGTTCACAGTGGATGACAAAAAAAAGAAGTTAATATTAACCAAAATTCTGGATTTATTTAGTATTTAATTAACACAGAAATGGGTTATACCTGCTCACCACTAGATGGCAGGAGAACCAAGTTCAACAAATCTGTTGAATATCTCCAGAATATAAGAGGGCCTTGTTTCACACTCCTACCCCTCTCTCTGTATTGCATCAACTTCTAGGGAGGCATACATTAATTTATGCAAGTTTATAATGCACCAATATATAACCATATGTATCTGTTGAACTGTTTAGTCTCCTCACGTGCCTTTACATGCACCTCCCACTTTTATCATATCTGGTCTTGTGTTTCTGTAATACTTCATTCACTGCTAATAAATCAAATCTACCAACAAATTCAAAGGAATATGATTGTTGCTTGTCACAGTGCTCCTGTTTAGAACCATAGTTAGAGGAAGCGTCTGCTTGACTGTTGTTTTAGGCTCAATGTCTTAATGCATAACCCAAATGTGCTTAAGCTTAAGGTCACTAAGTGACTGGCAGTGATTATTATCTCTCCTTAAGATTAACCTGGCCACAGAGCAGAATTTGTGTACACAAGATGTAAGCTTTCACTTTTGTCTCATCAGTTCAGAGAATTTTTCCTGAAAGCCTTGGGTAACATCAAGATGTTTTTTTTTTTTGTGTGTGATCAACCTCTGGATTCTTTTTGGTCAGCAGTGGTTAGATGAGGCCCACAGCACTTTAGATTTTGTGCTAGATCTTTGATATACTTTAGGACGCAAGTCATTTTGGGAAGGTTGACCACTGTTCAATATCTTCTCCGTTTTTAGATAATGGCAGAAATTCAGATGCCGTCTCAGATACTCTAACGTCCTCCAACAGTTCAAAAAAACATAATTGTCCTGTTTTTAACCCATGTAACGCACTTTATGCTCCATCTAGCTGTAGAAAAATTTATTGATTGATTGATGATTAAGAGCTATGGTCCCAATAGTGACTTCTATGAATAATGTTCAGACAGGCAGATGAGAAGTCGCACAACTTTTATCTCCCACATATTTAGCTCACCCTCAATCCCATATTCAGTTTACTCCATGAAGCTGTTGATTCCAGAGAATGCCCTCAACTGGGATTCAAACCAGCAACCTTCTCAGTCTGAGATGACAGTGCTAACATCTAGTTGTTTCTTCTAAGAAAGTCTCGAAAACCACTTTCTAGAAACGTCACAAAAGCTGGATGTCTGCAAAACAATAATGAGCCTTTAAACGTTTGAAGTTACCCAGCACAATAACACGCAATATGAAACCACCTCTCGAGTTCACAGAGTGTGTTTTACTTAGAGGTGAGAGAAAAAACCCAGTCAGAATGAACTAATTACGCATTAACCCCGAGCCTGTCTTCACTTATGTGTTGATTGCTGCCCCTGCCAGGGCATTTCTGAATCCGGAGGCTTGAGAAGCAAGTTAAGTGGCCTTCTTGACGAAAGCCTCAAGGTCTGGTGAGTGATGAGAAATGCGATTTATTTTCAGCTGTTACGTCACAGGTGCTTTGTGCGGCTTTTCCTGTGGCCTTCTCTCCAATAACATGTTTGTTTTCGAGTCTGGATTTGTGCAGCCAACTGCTACCGGTGAGGGAAATCCTGTCTGACCTCTCGGCCTGTTTTGATGAAAACACTGGCCCTCAGTGACGTCAAAGAGAAGGAATGTTAATTTTTCTTTAAACCTCATTAATTTTGCGCCTCTAATCTTTGTGTGAACTGACATCGGTTGGGGCTACAGAGATGTAAGGGCCTGGAAGCGGATGCCCCTCTCGAACAATGAGAGCGGGATCACGCTTCTGTTCAGAGAAGTTCAACTCCGAAGGCTTTGCTGAAAGAACGTGTTTTGTTTTTATAGATGTAACCAATAAAAAGTGAGTTTTGTCACAGAAAATTTGCGCTCTGGCCCACACAATCACTAACACCAAGTGAGTTTCCATTGCAAATGTGCACAGAACTTGGTCAGTATTCCACTAATGTTGAAAAAACACAATTTCACAATTGTGAAGTTTCCATTAAATAAGAAACTATAAAAATCACAGGTAAATATGTTTATTCACGTGATAAGTCATTAAAAAAAACCAAACCATGACATCATCCTCCAATTGCTTCCTGTTTTCTTCTTTGTGGTTTGCACCAGCGGCAACATCTGGTTGTTGATCATGTGACATGATGCGGAAAAAAGTGTTTTGTTGCAGATTCGCCAAATAATTTCCAATGCGGCCAAAAAACCCACCTCATCCTCAGCTCTATCGAAGCAACCTGAGCTTCCATTAGACCATCGATGCAGTAACTCAAGCAAAATGAGCCCAAACCAAGTGTTGAGTGCACGTAATTTCTAGAATCCATGGACTTTCTGCTCACTAGGTCCGTATTTCTTAGTCAAAAATCATTTTTGTTGAACCAAAGTAATATTCTAGGTTTTATTTCATTCATCAAAATTAACAGACATTTCAAATGTATCACTCTGTGATACAAAATGTCAATTTTTGAATTGAAACTACAATAAGTAAACTTTTCAATGACCCTCCAATTCATTTGATGTGCCCTAATGTGCTACCTTGGGATTTGGGGCTTTCGACTCTGATAAACAACAATGAGTGTTTTTATGAAAAACAGTTGCATGCTAAATTATTTGTTGTTGTTGTTGTTTGGACACGCTGAACCGGGCCAGTGCTTGCCACACACATTCAGCACTGTTAACAATAGCGTTTATGAAAGAGCATCCAGATTTGCCAGGCAGACCCCGGCCAGACGGAGCAGCAGGGGTTTGGAGGGACCACCGGACTCGAGCTTTCAACCACGCCGTTCAGTGTGGCTGGTCCTGAAAAGGTGACTCTGCTGGCCCTTGTTGGGCCATTTCATGTCAATGCTCTACAACAAAGAGGGTAAAGAAACGGTGCACCTCTTGGTGTGTGTGTTAGAGGAGTTAGGACTTCCTCGACAATCCAGAGTCCAGGTGTTGCTCAGACAGCGTCTAATGAAGGGGGTTTTATAATCCGCCGATTGTGTTTTACTGTAGCATCATACACGCACCAATTGGGTTTTGTTTCTGGAGCAAAAATCCCTTTTCGAGGCGTCACGGTTGGTCGGCCTCGCCTGCGGGGCCAGCTCCGCTCTCGTGAAAAGGGAAAGGCTGAAATAAAAGCGGCATTGTGATTTCGAATGCGGAACAGCATTGAAAGACTTAATTTGCACATAAAATCTGACATGAAATCATTTATAAGGTGTTACTGTTGGGGGAAAAAGAGCCTGCAAACAAGCCAATATCCCTAGAAGTCTTATGTAAGAGACCATATACGGAGCAACGGGGCCCCAGGCTTTGTGACGCTGTCAAACTGCTGGCGTAGTAAAACAATGGGAGTGAAGGGTGAGAGATAACAGAGCTTTACCCCTGCTGTGATAATAACATAGCGGTGGCTAAATTTAGGGCCTCACTTTGGCTAAACTGCTCGCTCCATGTGTATGTGTATGTGTGCACATGTACACGGTTTATGTTACAGGGACATAAATCTCCTCGCGCAGTCACGTCGCATTTTGAAGATTCAGTTCTGTGTCTCAAGCAATTATATGTTGAAAGGCTGGCTTAAGAATAGGCTGAGACTAAATTTGGGTTACGATTCAAACAAGACGAGCGTGAACAGAAAAGGAGTTAGAGTGAGTGCGGTGTCTCTCTGAGGTGATAGAAACAGCCTGGATTGTATTTGGGTGTGTCAGCGCCAGCACACACCACCCCGCCCAGATCTCCGGGCAATGCAACTAGCAGCTCATAATTGACCCTTTCCAGTAAAAATCACTTTGCACAATGCTGCACGTGCATCGGCGCACTGTGCAACATGATGCATGTCAAATAAAAGGTGGTTATTTGACTCGCCACACAAGCGCTCCCTCCCCCAGGCTCAGACGTGACCTTTTTTTGTGAAAAGGACATTGTGGCCTTTCACCTACATTCTCAATGCGAAGCAAACTGTTCATTAAAGCAGCACCAGAGGTCACAATTAAGATGATTCTCCCATCGAGGCAAACATTGACATTTCTGTTTACCTTTTAAAACTGCAGTTTAAACACTGTCAAGATGTACTACAAATGCTTTCTGTTTTATTATGCTTGACTGTTAAATCAAAATGATGTGCCAACTATTAAGTTTTACAAAAAGGGTCTGTTTGACCTGTGTGGTCATTGAGGGCGATGTTGGTGACTCACATTCCTTGAGTTGAAAGAAACACGCTGGGTTGTCCTAGTAGCCCAGCTAGGAATTAGGCCTTTCTTGGTTACTGCTATTCATGACATGGCAATGCAAGATGGCCTCTCACACAGCCATTCATTCATCCATCCATTGTCTCGAGCAGTCATGAAGTGAGGCAGGTAAACCCTGGACCAGCCATCAGTCCATTGCAGGGAACAGAGGACATGCACACATAAACACTTCTAAGGGCAATTTGGAGTAACTATCTTAGTAGTTAAGATAGCTTAAGACAGCTGTCTTTGACCTGTAAGAAGAAGGCCTCGTACCCAGACAGAAGTCAATGCAGATAGTCCAGCACTTCAACCCAGGACCCTCTTGCTGCCAGGCAGCATTGCTAAGAACCATGACACCATGCTTTTTAATTTTCTTGGCGCTACTCCTATTATCCTCCTCCCATCTTTGTGGTAGAGTCATATAAGCTTGGCAGCCCACAAAGTTTATTTAACTCCACTAGACGCAGGACTTGCTCAAACGTTCACCTCCTTAGAGAACAACTGACACTATTTTACTTTGCAGCCTTACTGTGAACAAGGGTCTTGGTTTTGCAGAAGACTCCAGTCATCTGCCTCTCTTTGATCTGCTGTTCATAACTCTTGACTCAAGCCAGCCATGAACTGCCCACATTGCACAACAAAAGGAGTTGCTCACTGGAACTCTGCAGGACCTACATATAGAGCATTATGGATGAATTGAGATTTCTTCAGATCCAATGTGTTAACCACATGTTTCATTTCAATATGTCGATATGTGCTGCCATCAAGAAATGCTGTGTTGTCATAATAGTCCCGGTGTGTTCTTGTTTTAAATCCTCCCACCAGCTGGTCCCAGCGATGGCCTGTCATCACCACATTGCACCCTTGGGCTGAAAATCCAGCTAACTCTTTTAGAAGCCAATCTTCATGGAGCAGTAAATACCGTGCTTGTTGGGTCAGAGGCATAAATACGTCGTGTTGATTTCAATCCTTAATCTTTTCAGAAAACACAGAGACCTGAAAATTTCTAGCTTTTCCAACTACTGTGTTTGTTCTGGTCTTGAAGATGATGACTCATGTCTTCGCCAAGAAGACCTCACTGGTGTACAGTGATCCAGGCAGAGAAAAAGGAGGACGAGCTGCTGGCATGGTGTCGTACACGTCTTCTGGGGTCAGCGTGAATCATCTGTATTCCTGGACTCCATGAAACCTGAATGCATACCAGACCTAACCATGGGCAACCCGGTCAAATATCTTGTCCAGGTCCTGAAATTCTATATGGGCTGATCTGCTTTTTTTATTTAATCCATGCTGTATTGATTCACAGAGAAAATTTAGACAGTCATCAGCAATTAAGACTGCTGAATATTAACTTTGTTGGCTCCCTATTAGAGGTAAGTAGTTTTATTAGCCTCCAAATCAGTAAACTCTAAAATATTTTTGCTTGGACATGTAGATAAGACGTTAAATTAAAGACCACACGTTATTCATACTGATGTAAGTAAACTGAAATGTTTGACTTGTGGGGTCGACAGTTGAGCAATTGTTTTACCCCATAGAGCCTCTACTGTGCCTTTGCCAAATATTTCTTTCTTTCATGCCCTCATAAGACTCAAAGAGGAAGTACAGCATAAATCGGTCACTTGACATAATTTGGCATCAAGCAATGGAAAGGATCAGCTCATTTATGATACATTCCCAACAGGTGCTTCCACTTCTTTTTGCTGGGCCACCTCTTTACTTGGAGTACATCTACTACTTTTGTTCCAAATCTTTGGTTGTACAATTTGTATGTTAATCTCCACTTGATCTGAGTAGAAGGGGAAAAAAATAATAAGCTGCACCAGCTACTGACCCTTTTGAACCTTTCCCCGGGATCACATATTGTACTTGTTGTGAACACAGCTGGCAGGGACATATTGTATTCTGCTACTTCCTTTCTGAGCAGGCTTTGGGAGGAAAGAAAATGCTGCGGTTACCTGTGGCAGGGAAAATGCAACTACAACTGGCTGTGGTAACTTGAAATACTTGAAAAGTTAAGAACAGACTGCCTGATGTTCGCAAGAGGAGGAAAGCACAGATACGGGTCAGGGTGGGATGTTTTTACAACTTTATTAGATCTCTATTTGGGGGAAGTTCTTCCCTATTTATTCTCATTATTGGTAAAGCTTAGTTGATTCAGACAATGTCAGTCAACGTCTCTGCAGTCGGAAGCTATCCAAACTCTGACCAGCTGCCTGAGTACAAAGAGAGGACTTTGAAACGCATAAGCCATTTATTTTGAGGTTTATGAAAAAAAACAGTCAGCAAGAACAGGAGAGTTCGAGTTGAGGTCTGAAAGAACAAAGGACTTTCCAAGAACTGTTCAAAGGATTCTTAAAACAGCTCGCAGAGTCCATTTGCTGGCTGTGAAAGAGGTTTAGGAAGACTTAGCAAAACGCTTGAGTTTTTTGAGCCCCGATTAACATGACGCAACCCAATCACAATTATTTAGAGACTTGGGTCAAGCTAAATCAGCCATACATCCTTAGAAGACAACAAAATTTTAGCAGCTAGAAAATAGGCCTAATGAAAAGAGATTTTTTTTTTTTTAATTATAATTGAACTGAGTTAAAGTGGACCTGACAAATGTCATCCAAAAGAAGCTTAGTGGCACATTAGTAGGCCAGAAATGCAAAAGATAAATCAAACGAAAGAAATAAACCGGTCAAAGGACAAAGGTTACTCATTTGTTGGCAATGTAGGCTGGATAAACAGACCTGTTGCACCTTCTTGACTTTGATGGCAAGTTTACTTGTCCTTCTAGCTAGCAGGAAACTTTAACTTTTACTGCTAGCTAACTGGTCCTGCTAGCTGGCAGAAACAAATTCTAGCTAGTTAGCTAGAATTTGTTCGCCATTAACTCACCTTTAATGTTTGCTTCACAAAAGTTTTTCTAAACAAAATGAAAGCATCACGTGCGAGTGAACAATCTGTGATGCCAAGAAAAAGATTAACTGACTCCAGACCTGTTTAGTCAAATTATTTATTGACATATATATAGGATTGTTGTTTTCCCTGTGTAATGTTTTTTTTTAAATCAGTTTAATTCTCCTTAAGTTATGTAAGTTTAGACTGTGGCATTTTAGTGAGCCGCCTAAATGGTTGGAAATCATTTAGAGAGGACCCTGCCTTAGTCTCGCTAACAAACATGGCGCCTTTCGGTGTTGATCCGTGTTTTTGTGCATTGTTCTGTGGCAGTGTTACAGCGCCCCCGATTGGCCCGGCATACCTACTACATCGTATTCTCTCGTGGGGCATATTGGGTCCGTCGTACATGCAACCAGTGGAGTTCTCCCCACATTCAGTTTAAATGACAGTCCATCTGCAGACAAACACAACCCCTGAGAGGAATGAAAAGCCTAACAACTGATGACAAGCCAAATCCTCTCTACAGCAACCAAGGCCTCAGCACACATCACGTGTTCTCTCCCTTACTGTGTCTCAGCACTAAATGTTTTCTTGCCACGGACTGGGGCAGCGTGTTCCCTCCACTGTTTTTATTGGCTGGCTACCAGGATATCTGAAGCCATCATGAAGAGATAAGCCAATCAGAGCAGCCAGCTCGAGCTCAGGGCTATCAGCGGCGATGTTTACCTAACCCCGTCGATACTGATACCAAAACACTTGTGGGTGTGTGCACACGGTCGCAGTTCCAGCTTGCTTTGCATTGCTGTGTGCATTACAGCGTGTCATTGTGTGTGAGTGTATGTTTTTTGTGTTCTTCACAGACTCCAGGTATTAAAGTTTTACTCATAGGGACATGTGGTTGTGTGTTTCTGCTGACTGGATTCCTGCTCTCTTCCTTTCTCCCTGCTGTAGTTTGTTTTTTGCTGTTCTCAGAAAAAAAAAAAAAAGAAAGGGAAGGTTGACTCTTTAAAGCAGGAAAGCTCTGGATTCTGTCAGTTTTGTTTTGGTGCCATTTGACTCATCGCAGTTGGCCGGTACACTTTCACAGAAACTCCTCCATTTTACAATACGCTCTACGCGTTCACCCCTTGTTTCAACTCTCCTCGCCATCAGAGGTGGAAAAAGTCCTGCTGGGAGTGAACCAAGTAATAAATCTGGACTCCTCTGTCACGATTTATGTTCCAAAAACCATAGAGGGGGTTCAGGGGAGGGAGTGGAGCTACACAGAGTCAAGAAGAGTCAGCCATCAATAGCTAATTTAACCATAGAGGTGAGGGATTGCATCAAGAAAGCTTTGCCTAGCTCTACAATACAGCGTTTAACTGGTTAAGGGTTAACTGGTGTTCCACTTATGAACATGAAATGAACAGTGTGTGCTGCAGGCCAAAACAAACAAAAAAGAAAATTAAAAGAAAAAACACAAAAGAGACATTTTAGACAGTTATAATGTGTCAGATTTTGTAACAGTGTATGCAAGAAATACTGCCGATCTCGACATCTTTTTTTTTGATGAACAGCTGTGTTTTTCGACATGAAAATGATAAATATTCATGTCAGACTTTTTTATTCTTCAACAGAAAACTTTTGTCGAAACAGAAGATGAACAGGCTCCTGCAGGCGTGCATGTGTCTGCGCAACAGGCGCACGCACAATGCTTTCAGAGCAGCTCTAGTTGCCCGTTAACGGATGAATAATTGTGAGGTGGAAGGAAAACGGTGCGTGTTTTTTTTTATGTCAGGAAGTGGTGTGAGGAGGTGATGAGGCAGGACGCTGTAGACCAGGGGTGGACAATCCAGGTCCTCGAGGGCTGGTGTCCTGCAACTCTTAGATGTCTCCCTGGTCCAACACAGCTGAATCCAATACCTGAATCACCTCCTAAGTCAAGTTCTCCAGAGTTCTGCTAATGACCTCATTATTTGACTCAGGTGTGTTGAAGTAGAGACACATCTAAAAGTTGCTGGAGACCAGCCCTCAAGACCTGGGGTTGCCCACCCCTGCTGTAGACCCAGGTTGAAGTGAATGAAGATGATTTTAATGAAGAAAATAATCCAAACAGTCCGAAACAGCCAACACAGTCCAAAAAACCAGGCAGCACAGCTGAGCGGAAGCTCTACGCCGGTAGCAACCGGTTACACAAATGGACAACACTCTTAGACAACTTAGACAAGGACCCAACGAGGAACAAGGACACAGGTGGGGTTAAATACACAGAGGGTAATCACGGAAACGAGACACACCTGGGAATAATCAAAGAGACTCAGAAACCCAAAATAAACACTGAGGAAAACTCAAATCGTGACATTTTATTATCATTATTTTTCTATTCATTAAAACATTATAAGTATGATGTGAATTTTCATTTGTCCCCCTTTCTACTCTGATAGCCATGAGTAAAATCGTGTGCAAGTAACTGCTGCTTGAGAACAGAGGCTATTTGTCCCGCCAAACTTTTCAGATTTGTATTTATTTAAAAAAAAAAAAAAAAAGGAGAAGAAAATTGTATGTATTCGCCAAGGTTGCAAATCGATAAAAGCTCAAATCGGGTGTTTTCCTGATTCTGTTGGCTCAAGTTTTCCCTCTGGAGCAGTTTACGCAGCAAAAACACAAAATGTAGCAAAGTTTGCTTTAGGTTTTTCCAATTTTTAGTGAAAATTTCTTAGTACTCTTGAAACAAGTCAAAATTAACTCATAAACCTTCCAACCTTCCAATGTCTTGCTGATAAGCTACATGTAAGTTAGTTTTATCTTATTTCAAATCTACTGAAAAACTAGACAATAAAACAAACAAAAAACACTTTGTACGATGTTGTGTTTTGGCAGTATACTTGTTTCTTTCACAGACAAACTTCTGGTCTATCTTTCCGTCCTGAAACTCACAGACACCAGATGCCTTTTTGGAATGAACACTGCACTTTCCAGAAAGAAACTCACATATGCACACATAATGTGACTTGACCTGCAAAGCAGAAAATGTTTTAAAGGCAAAGAGCTTTAACTGAGCTGATTAGACAATGAGATGTTGTTGATGATGAAAAGGCTTCTTGTTCTGAAAAGTCTCCTGGCTGATAAACGCACACTGCACTCCCCGTTTGGTAAATTTTAACAGATTAACCTCTTAAACCCTTTTCAACTCAAGCTTTCAGAACATCAGCTTATCTCGTTTTCTCTCTCTCTCTCTCTCCGACTCACACGAGCTTCAGTGAATTGTTTAATGAAAGGCTGAGCTCCACCTTGACCCACACAACTGCGGTCTTAGATTCTGCGAGTGTTGCTATTAATATCCACTGGCAGCAATTTTGGCAGCCGATAGCTGATACTTATAGAGGGGAGGCAAGGCATGATGGGAGGTGCCTGCCGTCGCCTTTCTGGTAGAAAAGGGAAAAATCTCTGCATAAGCTAATAAAACTCGCTTTTAATCTGTTTCACAGTCGGCAGCTTAATATAGCAGGAATGTGCAGTTGCGCAGCAGCATTTGGAGAAGTGTGGAGGACTTTGCCACGGTTGGAGCTGATTGGTGCCTAAGCTGAGTTGTTCCTGAAAGCTCGTTGATTCGACTCTGTTTCTGCCCTCTCGGTCGTCCCGGTTAAGCCAGGAACGTGAGGGCCTAATGACAAACTGAAAGACTGATTTACATGAAAACACTTATTATCCCTGAAATATTGTTTACACTCCTCCGACTGCTTGTAGCTGTCTTCATCTCCGACTTTGGCAGAGGAGCCATATTTCATGTCAGTCTCCTTCATAGGACTCATTAGCTCAGCACATAATAAAAATCCCCGGAGCTGCTGCAGACTCACTTTCTGAGGTGCAATGCAAACATCCCGAGTGATTTAGCCGGAGCAAAATTAAATTCCTCAAATGATTCTTGCTCAAGCTTTTCCTTCTTCTCTTTTTCTTTTTCTGTCTCTCCCCTTGTTCTTCTTCCTCTTCTTCTTCTTCTTCTGGTATGCTCATAAAAGAAAAATACTTGGAGATGCAGAAAGAACATTCCTCTATCATGCAATCTGTGTTGAAAGGGGAGTTGTGTTCCCTGCTTTCTCAGTACTCTATTCCTGTATT
The DNA here is from genome assembly GCA_903066825.1 of Alfaro cultratus. Classification (NCBI taxonomy): domain Eukaryota; kingdom Metazoa; phylum Chordata; class Actinopteri; order Cyprinodontiformes; family Poeciliidae; genus Alfaro; species Alfaro cultratus. Next base: position 37,005 of record CAEFZX010015983.1, on the reverse strand, counting down.
CCTGCAGAGCTGGAGCCAGATGCAGGGGTGGCGTTTCAACCACACCGCGATCCAACCCAAACATCTGCCCGGCAAAAGTCTGAGGCCTTCTCTCTGAGACAAAACACAGGCCTCCTCTGTGCGATACCATTACAAATGATTTCTCTGTTTGATGGGGGGTTGTGGTGGAGAAGGTGGAGGGCTGTTGCTTCCGGCTGGAAAAGCATGGTGCAAGATGTTTCAGCGAACCCCAAAAACCCCAAACCTTTTTCAAGCTGCCGTTTTTTTGTTTTTTGTTTTCCTGACCCTTTAACACGACACACAAGTCGCATCATATATGAAAAAATAGAAACAGCCATCATCTGAAGTGTCTGTGAACTTAATAAAACTTAGAGCTGCAAATGTCACATGACCATTTGGGAAATAAAAAAGACAACTTATAGTTTTGATGAACATCTACTGCAGGAAATGCACTGTCATTCTTACATAACCACTATTTTGTTTACATTTACGTTTTTGGACGCATGAAGCTTTAGCAAAAAGAGGACAAATACATTTTTTATGTGGAAAAATTAATTAAAGACAGTTTTGAACATAATTAAAGGAAAATAGATATAAACACATGTTGATGGTACTTTTACCATTCAATGCTGATATGTCATGGGGGGAAAAAAGCAACTAAAACTTCTACATTTGTTTTTTTTGTATCCAGACGTAAAGGGGCAGTATTATGTATTTTACAGGCATATGATGCCATTTTATAGCACAATTAAGTAACTATTTTATTTTCAGTTGTCATAAGAATGCTGTATATATCAAATATGACTTAAAAGAAATTTGATTTTGTAATGTAACGCCTTGAAATTGGGCTTCTGTCTCTTTAAGAAACTCCTGCTCTTTCTGAAACTCCCCCTTCAGGAATTTTAACTTTTTTTTGTTGTTGGTTTTTACCAGCGAATCACTGAGCAGAAGCTCGTATGATGAGCTCAGCTGATGCGCAGTTCCACCAGGTGTTTGCTAATTGCTGCTGGCTAGTCTGAAGGAGCTGAGGTGGAAACTTGGAGACTGCAGTGTCGAGGACGAGTTTCGTCCAACCAGGCTGAATGGTTGCCACGGGAGATTAAAGGATTTCTCAAACAGGCATGTAGGAATCAAGGTAACACTCCAGGTTTGTTTTTTGATAAAAGAATAACATTATAACATGCTTTAAAGCTAAAAAAAAAAAAAAAGTCACATGGAGCTTTACTCCCAGAATAGCATTTTGTATGTTGGCTCAAAAGTTACACTTTGGTCACGTCTGTGTTGCAAACTTTATGTCTGTCTTTTGCCAGTGGTTTTCTTCTTACCACTGGTTGAGTTTTAAAGAACAATTCAGGAGAACCTTTGGAGATCAACAACCGCTGAGGCTCAGTGGCACCTCTGTACCAGAGAGAAAGGAATGTCCTGTTATTAGTGGAAAAGCTCCTGTTATGTGGATTAATCAGCAGCTTTGACTTTGATCTCCCGATTCAGTCTTAGTGACTTTGGAAGGGGAGTTGGAGCCAGCAAACCTTTCAGAGGCAACACAAACTGCACTGAACACGCTCATTAGGAGTGAAATCCCTCAGATGATCAAGACGAATCATTTCGACGTCTCTACGTTTGCTCAACCAGACGACGTGCATGTAGAAAAACCCTAAAAATCTCCCTTCAGGAAGCAAAAACTGTGAGCAGCTCTTTGCTAAACCCAGAGGTTAAGATTAACAGAGTCTCAGGCAAAGATTAACTGCTAATGGAAAGGTTAGAGAACGCTCTCTTGGGAGCGGGAGGGAGGGAGTGCGCTTAGCGGTGCCAAGAAGAACCGAAATCCGTGAGACCCAAGCCACTGCCGCAAGCTCATAATAAGATTTAGGTTTGTAATGTAGATACCCTATTATGTCCCAATCCCACATGGGAGAAATATTATTTGGTGACTAATTTAGGTTTCATGATAAATGCCGTGTTGGGAGTAAATGAGGCTGAAAATTTGAGCAACTACCAGGCTTAGTTGAGAGGCGGTGGTAAAGTCCAGAGGGCCCGGCTGGGATTTGTTTTGTAAACCGCTGATGTGATGAAAATACTCGATTAAGCGGGCATATACAGTTCTGTGAAAAAGTATTTGCTTGCTTAAAGATTACTTTTTTCCCCATCACGGTTAAAGGTTTCAGACGATCCAGCTAAACTTAAGATAAAATGTTCAAAAAGTTTTTCTTCTTCTAATAGAAATTCTGTTTATTAGGAAAAAATCAATGTTAGCCCTACCCTATGTGAAAATATAATAATCACACTCACCCAGGCTTGATTACCTTCAGAATCAAAAACTCTTACACAGGACCTGTCTGACAACAGGAAGTAGGCTAAACGATCTTTAAAAAAAAAGAAAATCAACACATCATTCCTCAAGCTAAAGAATTTCATGCATAGATGAGAAAGAAAGTTGTTGACATCCATCATTATGAAAAAGGCTGCAAAACAATTTCTAATTCTTTGGGAGTCCAGTGAAATACAGCAATTCCATTGACCATTTAATTGCGCAATTTAACAATAAATTTACTTAGTAGAAACAACAACAAAAAAAGCTCTGCAAGTTCTGCCTCTGTTGGGGTCTGTGTTCAGAGTCCTGCTGTAAGAAAAAAGATTCTACCGAAATGGCCACCATGGCAACGAATCTATAATTTGATCGAAGAAGTAAACTATAATGCACCTTGAAAGACCTTTCTAAATATTCAGCATGCTTAAATTTGAAGTCATTTGCATATATAATTGAAGTTGGGAAGTGTTCAACAGGAGAGAGGTCCGTCTTTCGCTGCCTGACCTCAGAAGATAAAATGTAGGATTTTCCCTACACTGCTGAGAGTTCAAGGCTGTGAGGATGGAAAGAAACAGTCTCATCAATAGAGACTGTGCTTTATCATCAACCAGATAGTTCAGATCTGGGTCAAAAAAAAAAGAAAAAGGTCGACCTGTGTCGTTGCTGCCTTTCCAAGTATAAAAGAGAGCGCTCGGAAAAGCCACAAAATCACAACGTCAACCGTGTAGATTTCAGGATAGCACAGAAACCAAAACAAAAAATGAAACACAGCTCCAACTAATGCATTCCTGTCGAGACTGTAAAATGATCCCAGACAGATAAGGTAGCAGCAGCTGAAATAACCTGCACTTAGCACACTGCCCAGCGCTTTGGGTACACACTAGACAATAGGGGAGAAAAACACGCCGCACATTAGAACAAAAGTAGAAATAAACGAGTGCAATCAGACAATTGGCGCAAATGATGAAAGTTACGATGAAATATTTTCATCTGTGGCAATATCAAAAGGCCGATCTGTAAGTGCGCACCGTCTAGTGAAACGCATTTCAGACTTTCCGTTTCGACAATAAAAACATGTTCCACGCCGTTTCATTCAAACGCACTGTTTGTCTCTCTGTTAGGAACTGGTTTCTCTTTGACCAAAAGTGTTCACAGTGTCCTCTGAACATCTGGAGAGTTCAAGTCCAAAAATGGAAGAAAAAAAAAAAGAAAAAAAGTCAAATAGGACCATTTAGCTGAGTTTAAAAGCAATAGCTGCGCTCGCTATCCTTTGGAGAAACCGAGCAAATCCAAGCGAGGGAGCTAATTGTCTGCTGAAACTTTGTTTGCTAGTAAAAATGAACTGAGAGATCAGAAACAGTTAAAGCTGAAGAAAATGTTGCTCTTAAAGCAGCAGTTCAGGAGTTAAGAAGTGGGGTTTCATGGAGAGGATAAGAGCTGTTAGTATCTTATTTGCAGTAGACAGCAAAGAGTGTCAAAACAGAAGAACATCTGGCGTCGAGCTAATAGCAGGTCTGAATTAGCAAATTATAAAGCTAATGACATAACTTCAATGTAAATAAAATTCTTGATGATCTATTCAAATGATATTTAGTAAACGTTTAAATCCCATCAGGATATTTACATATTAAAGACCTACGTTTGGATTGCAATGAAGTTTGGATCTTGGATATTAGTCTTTGGGTTAAAAAGAAAAAAAATTTCTAATATCTCAAACAGCTTTTATCTAAAAATATTGTTGCGTTTTATATTTTCAGTATCCTAGAGATGCTTACATTTTTCCCCCACATTTCATTTGATGTTTCTTTTGACTCAGAAGACCGTGGTGGTCCATGGTCCAACGACTTTCTCTTGTCAAATCTACTTTTTCTGTCTTCAGCTCAAGTCAGACTAAGTCTATCGACTCCGGCCAAATAAAGTCTCTCCACAGCACGCCTGTTTTAGGGTGTTGATGGCGTGTTCACGGTTTGTTTGTGTTTTTTTCATGTGCAGTGTCGGTATTTCTCCACACGCAGGCCAAACAGTTCTGTTTTGGTCTCATCTCACCAGACCAGCTTCTTCCTCATTAGCAGCATCCTCCGTGTGCCTTGTGGCAAACTCCAAACATCATCCCCCACCCACACACTTCCCCACAATGCACTTCTTTATGTAGTAGTGTCATGTAAAGTTTCCACAAATCCATTTAAGGTTATGGTTCTAACATGACGAAATGTGAAAAAATAAAGGGGTATGAGAATTTTTTCAAGGCTCAAAAGGAAAAAAACTTGCGGTTTTTATATTTTTGCAACTATTTTTAGACATTTGTCAAGGAAATTGCTTTTAATCTAAATAAAACAAGTTTGGATTTGAACTGTATTGATCATTTAATTCCTGTAAGTGTCTCCTGTGCTCTTACCTACACAGAGTCATGAAAGTGAAAACGGTCCTGGGTTAAGGTCTTAACTTTGGTGTAAAAAAAAAAAAAATAGTGCAATGGAAGACTTTTACATAAACGTATTTTCACAGAAAACATGATAAAGCGATAAAACACCAACCCACCCAGTCGTCGCCAGGATTACGTCAAAGTGTTAGATACAACAAATCATCTCTCCTAAACCTTTTCATCCAGGTCTTTATGAGCCACATTTTCCATCTCAAAGAGCCAAAATCCACGTCTTGTCTTTGAGAAACAGCAACGTTCCAGCTTGGAGGTGATCATCCATACGGCGTACATATATTTTAAATCCAGTAAGTTGTCAACAACAACTCTCAGACCACCCAGCCACAGACACGTTGCCCGTACAGACACACCCACCAACACACACAATGAGTCCGGCTTCAAAACAGACACAAGTACACACTTTGTATCCTGGGAGAAACACACACACACACAACAACACACACGCACACACACACACACACACACCGAGGCTCACTGTGTCATAATGACCCTATTCCTATTCTACGAGCCCACACTCACTTCTGTTTACTTTTGTTTGCGACCCAACCATCCGTGGAATCTTAATTGTCTCACACATGAAACACGCCGCCTCTGACGGAGGCCAGCTTTGATCTAATTTTTTTTGCATGTACAAGCTGTTTGTGAGTGGAACGGTTTAGCCCACACTGGTAAGCGTGAGCAGTGGTGTGCATAGGATGACCTCCCGTGAGACGCCCGCTCTGCTACATCTGGGATGGTTGAACTATTTTCCAACAACAGCCTGTGGATTAAATTTATTTTTTTCCTTTGCATTTTTGTTTTACGTAACCGCCATGCACCTTTTGAGTGTTTTCAAAACACTCTGCTTGTCCATGTGCTCGCTCGGCTGACCCAGTTCGGCGGGAAGCGTCCAGCTGCTTCTGTTGGGGCCCCCTGATGATTGTGTAACACCGCTCCACGTTACCTTTGAGTGTAAACAGAAAGAGCCATGGCCGATCATTGGTCGGAGTCTGGCCTCCACCTTCAAAGTTTGTTGGCTTTCCTTGAAGGCCCGGCTGCTTTCAAGTGGTCGATGGCGTCGTCTAGTAAAAGCCTCCGTTTTTACCTGCACACATGGCTGGGTTGGAAGCCGTACTCCTGACTGAAAACAGATATTTACGTACACTGTATTAAAAAGACGTGTGGCCCTTTATCTTCCTCACTGTCCCACATTCAAATTTGAACAAAGCCCTCTCTGTTTTCGGTCAGATAGGATTATTATTGTTATTCCTTTTTGATGAACACCAAAATAATAGGAGATAAGGTGTTATTTTGTCCTTTAAATTCAGAAATGTACATATACAGAGACGACTTTGCCTTTAATCAAATCACAACGACCTGACCTCAAAAACTTGTGGGCCGAGCTGAAGAGGCTTGTCTGACTGGTTGTATCAGCAGGACTGGGCCAGATTTGCAGCAATCTATTGTGAGATGATTGTGGAAAGACAACCTAATGCAATTTAGAGAATTGGTATGTAAACTTGTGAATTTGAATAAATAAAAAGTCTCTTTTTCCTTCTCATGATTCTGAGGAAGAGTTATAGCAATCCTACCTGATGTAGCACAGGAAAGGTTTAGCCTGGTTTAATATTGGCAACAATATTAAATCTGCGTCTTTGTATGCAATGTGTAAATATCTGGCTTAAAAAGTTTATAATGCATCAATTTCTTCTTATGAACTCTGTCAGGGCAGTGAAACAATTAAGGTTCGTCAAGCTGGAATAGAGAGCAAATCTTGAGATAACCCGCCGAGGTTTTAGCTTGAGTTATCCAGTTGACTGCCTTAACCTCCTCCAAACATGTCGCAACATGTGTGTAAATGTGTGTATGCAGGCATGCGGTCAGCAGTTCTACGTTACTGATTAGAGGTGCAGAAAAGGTGCAGGATTTTTGCCAACAATCGCCGAGCCCTCGTAAGAAGACTTAGTTGAGCTCTCATGAATTTATCTTTATTCAGGAATGTGTCTTTGTTGCAAGGGACATTTTAGAAATAGTAGCATAAGAGAGAATGTTACACACTTATGTAGCACACAGAACCGCCACAGTGAGTCCTGACTGTGGCTCAAGCAGTTCTTGTTGAAAGTATCATAGTGACAACAGGTATAAGAAATGCCTGACGCTAAAGCTACTGTAACACTGTTCATCCTTAGACATATGTTGGCTGATCTAAAAATGGTTTTACATGTGGGTTTAACGCAGACGTCCCGTTAACGGAGTATTTCTCGTATTTGACCGGTTATTTTTTTAAACAACGGGAAAATTTGAAGCCAGTCGGTCATTTGACAGATTGTAATTCACACCCTTGACTGGTGTGAATTATAGATTTTACGCAAAGAGTTCATCACAGAGGCAACTAAAATCAATCAATAAAAAAATCCTTTCTGAATGTCGTTTCATGGACACTGAGCTAAATGCATCTTTCTGACCGGGAGATGACAGCGTGTTGAAGAGTTATGGACCGGACACTTAGGAGCATCTGGTTCAGAAGAGAAAACCTTTGGTAGAAATGGCGCGTTTAATTCAAGTCTCCATTACAGACCAGAGAAAACTAAAGAGTTTTCAATGTTATGTTAATCCATTTATATTCTTAGCAGAGGAGCTTCTATAGATGAAACCAGGAGGAAATAGTGAGGCTGTGCGTTCAGACAGCAGCAGGTGAGGTGCTGGTAATTTAAGTGGAGTTATTTATTTTAACTTATTATAAGTTATTGGGGCCCCAGTCAGTGGTTTGTGTCACTATGGAGAAAAAGTTAGATGATTTAATCTGCTTTATGTGTGATGAGATCTGGATTCACACTTCAACTAGGTGAATATTAACTAAATCACATAAATAGCATATGGCTAAATAGCCTAATGTTAATATGATTGTATTTTGACGGGTAAAAATAGTACATGACCGATTTTTTTAAAATGCTGTCGGTCAAAATGACGGAGAACAAAAATGCCTAGAGTGACCTCTGCTTCAATGTCAAAAAATTAAGTGAATTTGTGAAATATCCCAGCACAGATATGGTCGATGCGCATTATTTAATGTTTGCCACCATTCCATACATAACCTGAGTAAATTTACAATATGCCACGGTATGCATAGGGCTAAGCTGCGTTTAGCCTTAATGTTTATCTTTTTCTATAAACATTACAGCATGTGGGGATGAAAGGTTGATGCTTTCTAAAAAGTCCATCTGTGCTTCCAAGTGGTCACACAATTATGAGCTAAACTACTCCAGAAATAATCGGCACTCCAAGCAAGCTAAGGTGAGTGACTCTTCATCAGTGCAGACAGAGAGTTCGCATAGCATAGCATGAGATCAAGAGGAGAATTGCTATATTGTTGCTACAAAATTTGAGAAGCACATGTGTAATTTCTTTTGGCAATGGAAATGTTGAAATGGCATCTCTGACTTGTGATTCTCATTCCACGTAATTTTTTAAAAAACAAACTCCTTGGTATCCTATTTGAGCTGGAGACCAAGTAATGTGTGCTACAGTATAAAGTTCTGGATAGAGAAAGCTAATACTTTTATTCAAAGTCACTTGTCTGTATAAGACAGATTCAGCATATTGATTTACAATAATAAAACTTTTCAGGACACTTTCATCAGTAAGACCCAAAAGTAAATTTAATGTATCATGTTTTCTGCAATCTCACGCTCTTAATCTACATGTTGACCCCTAACTACATGTGCTTAAATGTGCCGCCACTAATCACCTGTGAGCTCAATTTCTTAACCATATAGACCTTCTTATCGTAAACTCTTTCAGCTTAAACTCTGGATTGGGTTGAGTTTGCTGATTGCACTGCCAAACATTACCTTCTGTGAGGGAAGATACTCTCCACAGAGCTAAAGCGAGTCCAATTTAACCTAAAAAAAAAGAGAAAAAAGACCACAACACATGACTTGAGAGGCTCAGTCAGATAAGGAATTGCAATCTTTACTTCAATGCCTAAAACTGTGAAGGAATTGCTACAGATGTCAGAGATATTCTGCCAAGTCGTGTAGCTGAGTGCAGCTGCAAAGGTCCATGTGTTGGTTTTGTAAACAAAGGCCCACATGGAGGCCCGATTCCGTATTAAAACGGCCTGGACCTTTGACCTATTTACAGAGTGTCTTTGGGTTATGCGTGTGTACATAAATGTCTGATTTTAGGCAGGTTTCCTTTTCTTGCAGAAGTGTGAGTCTGCTTTGGTGGAAGACGGAGGTATTTTGCTGCTGTCACTCTGTTGGCCGTGTGCTGAGAGAGGTGTCATTACGTGCCCATAAACGTCTAGCGCTGAGAAATAATTATGGGTTTAGCTAATATGTAAGTTGATAAATCCAGTGTTTTTAGACAGCTGCTGGACCATGGACCAGCCACTGTCTCCCTTTAGAAAGAGAGAACCAGTCGAAAGCAAATGATCAAGTTTTTTTTTTTTAAAGGCTTCTTTAGGAGGTTAATTGAATGGCAACGTCTGTAACATAGGTTACAGGTCAAGCCATATGCAAAACAAAATGTTTTAGCTAGAGTGAGCAGAACTCACAGCTAGTTCTGGTCAATGGAGGACTGTAACGTAAGGGCTTGTTCATGGTGTAACACGACCATGTGGGGTAAATATGTGCTACCACAAAATAGGAGGCTGTGGGTGGAGAAAGAGCAGAACACTGAGAGGGAATAGAATACCGGTCCAGAGTTTTATTCAACCTTCATTCAACAGAACAGAGCCAGCCTCAGGCCCTCATAAAATAAAATAAAAATAAAAAACACAGAAGAAGAAGGAAACAGCTCAACTTTAGTCTTTAGTTTAGTTTAGTTTTAGATCTGGTAGGTAACCAGATTAAATGAAATGCAAAAATAAATCATCTTACATACTTTGCCCTCTTTAAATGAAATGTTCTCATTTCAAAATGAAGTCATTCTAAAAAATAATAATAAAAAAAAAAAAATCACAATAGTTATACTCCCAGTACCAATACCCACTGTTACCATGATGCAGCCATGTTGGATGTTTCGCCACTCAGAGGTGTGTCAAGTTGACGTCGGAATAAAACCCACTGACCAGCAGCGAGTGAGATAAGTCAGATTTTACAGTGCAGTAAAAGGAGGCGGGGCGGAGCTAGGAAAGAGGGAGAGGGAGAGAGAGGGAGAGAGAGAGAGAGAGAGAGAGAGAGAGAGAGAGAGAGAGGTTTCACTCTGACGTGCGCGTGCGTGATAGGGACTAGACTATGGAGAGTCAGCTGGTCTGAGCACGGGGAGGGAGCGTGGAGTGGGCTGGACGTGTGAATGCTGGCGTGCGCGTGTGTGAGCAAGACAAGGCGTGAGCGTGTGTGTGTGCGGTTTGTACGTGCGCGAGGACAGCGCCTCGGGGGACAAGGTGAGCGGCGGACAGAGGTTTTTTTGGGGGGGGTGGGAAGCAGTTGGTGCCGAGATTCAGACGAGGAAAGTTGAAGCGCTTCACCGGCCGCTGATAACGTCGTGCGTCCTGGACACGAGCTCGTGCTGCGTGCTGTCCTTTCATAACCGTAAGCACTTTGTGTGTTTGTTTAGGAAGTAATTTTGGAGAGCGTATGCTTAAAGTCAGAGGCAACCATTCTTCTCGGTCATGTGGGAACGTGCAGTGGAGCTAAAGACGAGCTTACTGACGGCTTTTAGTGTCAGAAATTACTTTATAGACAGTTTTTGTCATGCTAAAAGCACAAACTCTTCTGGGGCGTCTTTGAAATCTGATGTTAGCTTTGTTAATTTAGTATTTGTGATTGATAAAAAGCATTAGGCGTCCTACAGGTTACCCTGTGTGAGCACAAACTTTTGGTATTATTGGAAGGAGTTTGCTCTCTTTAAATCTCTCTCAATGTTGTGTCAGTGTCAGTAAGTGGTGCAATGATTATTTCGTTCACAACCGTGCTTCCTTAACTAATGCCAGGCATTTACCTAAAGCAGCAGCATGTTTAGAAGCTACTCCCATGCAGGACTAGCTAACTGTGTCATTTCTCTTAGCTCTCAGTTCACCTAGTAAAATATTTTTTGTATGCTGCTGGTGCATAAAGAAGAGCACATGTGGGACCATCACTCTTAGTGTGATTTTTGGCAGATATGCACCCCAGTCTGAGTGTGGATAAACACTCCAGCAAGTGTGGCATTATTAAGTTGCTTCGTAGTCCATTAAATCTCTAGGTGGCCCTGTATTGGTAGTAAAGCTGAATTATTCCCTTTCTCTGCAGGAGGGGACGCAAATGTCACTAAATGTCAAGCACTCGCAGCTTTGGCTTAGCTTTCAGGCTTATTAGGCTTGCACATACAATCAGCAGGGCTTGCCCTTTTGGCCAGCAGTTTGATTGGTGTGAGCAGTCTGATCCTGTAGGGGAAGAACCTACGAGACTCAAAACTGGACATAAGTGAAAAGGAAGGATGGTGTGGAGGGGGTGCATGCAATTATCAGGAGTGGAGAGAGTGTCTTTTTCAATGTGTGTCCAACTGAGCACACACATTTGGACACGCATTCTCAGTCAGCGAGCGCGACCTAAAGATAGCCGAGCCCCTGTGGAAACAGTAATTAGTGGGGTGAAAGGAGAAGGCGGAGGCGGAGTTGCTGGTGGAAGACTTATTATTTGAATCATCTGATATGTGTTGTATAATGACCTGCACAACAGAGCAGCACAGAGAGGGAAAGCATAGGGAAATCACACAGAGTTGTTGGCAGAGATGCAAAGTTTAGCATGCATGTGTGGATTACTGAACTTTGCTGAAGTATACATGTGGTTCTGGTTTCAGTAACAACAACAAGAAGAGCTCCTAAATGTGATCACAGCTTCTTGCGAACCAGGCGGATTGTGAGGTTCTGCAGGTAGTTGAGTGGATTTTCGTGGTGATTAGGGCTTTCTAGCAGGGATTCTGAAACTAATAAGTGGGTATTAAGCCGGTATGAGATTCCCAAGTTGTGATAATCCTGATTGTTTAATCAAAATGCTTAGACAAAAATGTATGCCATAATTAAATTACTTTTGTTTAAAAGAGAAACACAAAAAATATTCGTAGATGTATGCAAAACCACAAAATATACACCAGCTAAATTTAGAAACAGTTTTCACAAGCTGGATAAGTTTCTAATGTTTGGATTTTGCTGGTCGACATGGGTAAAACAACCATATTATGGGCTCAACACATGGGGGGGATGAAAGGCAAACGTTTTTCGCCACTTGGGACGAACCCAACTGACAGGATGTGTTGGCAACGGTGACAAAAGTTGAACATATTTCAACTTTCTTGTGTCATGTTTACATGTACGAGTTCAAAGTTTCACATGCACAAATTTCGCCTGTCGCCTCATCACGCAGGTTTCATAGGGAACGAGGGACGGCGCCTCCTGTGTTTCAAGCCCACTGGCTGGTAAATCAGGCCTTCAGTCAGCAGTCGTAGCTTTAAATGGTGTTACCTCGGGAAAAGGGATGTATTAGTTTCCAGACCACGTTTTGTAAGCAGTTTGTACTTATAAGTACTTATATCCTTTCAGCTAGCTGACCTGCAGTCCACTAATAAAGCTCTGGGAAGAGCATCTCTGTGGTACTTGGAGCTATAAATCCTACAACAAACTCCAGGCCCATTCCAGGACTTTCTCTTGAATCTCATTATCACCTTTAAAACAACATGACGAAAAATGCTTGTGGCTTTGAAAATGAAACATTTTAAGCTATGACAGCGGTTAAACAAACATTTAATGTTGACCATGCGAGCGTCCACTTAAATGCACACCAGTTCACATCTTGTAGTGGCTAGCCCCCTCCCCAGAATATAAGAAACTAGCTGATTGCTTTTCCAAGGGGCTTCTTAAAAACTCCCCCCTCCGCTTCCTCTACAGGCTGCAGGTGGCAAGTAGTCATGTGATGCTAGCATGGAGAAGGTTTCTTATTTAGTCATAAGCCCCTGTGCTTTGTTTGAGGACTGACTGGTGTGTATGTGTGTGTGTGTGTGTGTGTTGAACACAATAGCTGTGTTTACACAGGAATCACTGTGTACACGCACGTCGTGCGCACATGCAGGCTTTTCTTCTTTTTCCTTTAGGTTAAAGATGAGTGTTGGGTTTTAGAAACTCGATACCAGTTTTACAAAGTTGTTATCACAACACCCGCATGGGCGGCAGTTTTAGAAAGGCCTTTGACATCCGTCTTTCTGGAGTAAAATTTTTTTTTTTCCTTTTCCCTCTAATCATTATCCTGTCAGTTTAGGCTCGGTTCGTCTCATTTATTCGCTGTGCTCCTCCTTGTGCAGGGCTCTTGCTGAGACCAGAGGGATCCCTGCGAGAGGGAGCACAAGGCAAACATCATGGCTTTAGCAGGATGCCCTGACTACTTTTTACGTCACTCAAACTACCAGGTAAATATTTTCTGAGCTTTGTGCTTGTTTGCATGTCGGTGGTACAGAGTGTGAATGAATGTTTTGAAGTTGTGTGGCTCTAAAATTCAGGTTTCTTTAAATAGCACTGTGAGCGGATTGATTGAGAACTATCTGATTTGTGGCTCAACGCTTTATAATGTGGCTACAGCATCATTTATATAAACTTTTAGGTTGTTTTACTTTACAGGAAGAATGTCCTATTAACATTTTTTTGTACCAGCAATGTGGTGCTCTGATTTCCTTGATGTCTTGCTCAAGGTCTTAGATCTTCTTTTGTTTGTAGTGTTTTTTTTGTTGTTTTTTTTTTGCATTTCTTGCTGTCGAACGTGGCTAACTACAGGTTACATGTACTAGTTACAAGAGTGACTTTAAAAAAACAAGATGCACTAATTATTAGCATTGTCCAACTTTTGTCATTGATGATCCAATTGATGATCTCCAGTTCCACTTTTCTTATTAATTATATTTATCACACCTAGAAACTATGTGATCTCTGAATGAACTACCCTACAGCAAACTCAGTTTCTTACTCAAGTACAATAAAAATCAAAATAAATATAAGTGCCATAAGAACAAGAATAGAGAAGAGAGAGAAGGATAAAGAGGACAAAAGATAACATCCTAGAAGTGTCTTCTTCTATACCTGCAGAAAGAGAGAAAAAACAACCGAGAAACCACAGCAACAAACAACATATGCATGTATAACAACAATGAAATTGTCAGCTACTTGGAAAGTTAACATTTGTAATGTTTTTTAACCGATTCGCATCAGAAATAATGACCTGTTGGGATTTTTTCCCCCATTTTTATATTTTAGGAAGCTATGAAAGTATGTTCACAACAATGTTCAAAGAATCACCTTTGCAAAGGCTGCAGATAAGCCCTGATGTTCTCTGTGATGGCACAATAATTCTGGTAAAAACATCGGAAAGACTGACACTTTGATATTTGAGAACAATCTAAAAAGTCAGTAAAGCTCCTGCTTCTGCATGAGTGAAAGAGTAAACGTGCCAGACAGAACAAGCTAACATTGCAGGGGCTCCGACTTACTGCAATTACGACAGACAGCCCAGCAGATGAACAGTTCCGTACAATATAGTGGACGCAGACTTAAGCTTGGAGCAAAATCGGTACCAACTTACACTACTAACTGTAGACGACAAATTTACTAGAACGGAAATTCAACTGAGGTTTGCATGAACCAGATCCTTGTTTACAATGTAAAAAAAATATCAATTTCCAGTTAATTGTACAAGTGAATCCAGGGTATGATTGTTAGTCTAATAATATTTTTATTTGATCAGCAATAGGCGTAAAGAAAGCAGCTGTTTATTTCAAAGTGTCTTGGAGAAACCTGAAGAGTTTTAAGGTGTGGGTGTGCAGCCCTAATTTTCACTTCAAAGTTTATTTTTTGAGCTTAGTTAGTCTTCAACAGCCCTTGAAGTAGAATAATAATAATAATTTTAAAAAAACAACGAACAAACAAAACATAGGAATGTAGTCTGATCTTCTAATCTGGATATGAAACATTTGTCAAAGCTGATCTAGAATTACTAGCTTGTTTTAACATTAATTAGTGAGCGGTCTGTTGGATAAAGCCTTTTTAGAAGTGGGTTGAAAAACATAAATAAATTAGAGTCTTAAGACAGACTCGGATTTATCTCCCCATAAAATGGGCCTTATATTTCAGCAGAGCTACAGTTTCCCAAATTATTTAATGGCACAGCTTTAAATCCTGAGAAATTGTTCAACAAATGCAGACAAGGCTCAACCTGCACACTCATAAAAGGTTTTTGGGACCAATATCAAACACTAAATGGGCTGATAGCTTTTGAAGTAATAGGTTTTTTATTGCTTGAAAATACTGAGACTCTCTATAGTAGACTCTGTAGTATAAAATACCAGTTTACTCTTTAATAATCTTTCCCTAACAAATTAAAGAGCAATGTAGGGCATTATTTAGTACAGATAAGAAACATGTATTTCTACTGCTGCTTAAGCAATGTAGCATTTATTATTACAGTAGTAGGGATGTTTAAGTGCATGTTGTGCAGCATACAGTACCTTTTTCTTGTTCTGCTCTTTACTGTGTGCCAGAACTCCCAGTTGTTTGTTTAATTAGTTGGGTTCTCTGCTCAAATAGTCAATAATCAGCTGTTCAACAGAAATGTTTTCACAACCTGAAATATTTTCCAAGCTATTGACTATGACTCTTTTGTAAGCAATGGTATAAGCTCAGTTTTAGCCAGCTGAACAGCAGTGTGCAGAGGGGCAACTCTTACTTTACGCTTCACACAACCAGATAAAGCTCTGATCACACTGACACTTCCTCTGGCATATCCTTAAACGGCCAGTAAGCCACAGGAACTTTTTAAAACCTTAATTTACCTTGACACCAGTGACCAGCTGAGTTTATCACATCTTTGCCAGCGAGTTTTGCTCATGTTAGATGCTGCTGGAACAGGTTTAAAGGCCCCAGCATTCATCCAGACTTCAGAATCGACCCATATTGACTTAGGCGCATGATGAAAATTGTGTCATTTTGCTTGCAGAGATATCCCCCTGCCGAACTTACACTAGACCCAGGTCGAACTATTCAACAGATCTCTGTTTGAAGTGCTGAGTGATTGGCAGGAGTTTGACCAATCACATCAATGTTGATCTCTACCTTCAACTAGTCTGCTTGAAAACTTAGTCCACTACCTGGTTTTTGTGTCTGTAGGTGACACGAATACTTTTGAGGATCGTTTACCTGACACAGTGAGGAATTACGCACGTTTGTGTGATTCTTCACTAAGTAACTGCTATTATACTATGATTGGCAAATGGTTAATAACTCCTGGATGAAAATTGCAATGGTAGGCTGTGATTTTCCTGATGTACACAGAAACAGGAGTGGTGTGTCCTAGATGGTCTGTGCCGTTGTACGAAAGGTGTGCGTAATGATGAACGTGCCAAAGTCACTCGACTGCCCATTGTCAGTTTGGATACGGATAAAGTATGTGGGAGTCGTAACAGTTAAGTTATGGATTTCATAAAAGGACAGCCTCTTGATTATAGTTCTGCAAACCTCTCTTGGGGTCTACATGTGTGCAGGAGCAAGGCCTCTTGCCTCGAGGTTGGGGTCTCTCAGTCTGGTTCGGTGAAATATGGCGTCTCTGCAACACAACAGACCCACTTCCAGTGTCCGGATCCTTGCAGAATGAGCCCTTTGTTTCTCCATTTGGGATTTCTCCTTTCCAACTCTCCAGTAACCTGAGGAATTTGGTTGAACGGCATTGTGGAGCTCTATAAATAGAACTACTAAACAAACACCATTAACAAGCTGTGGACTTTGTTTTGTGACAGGCTTTTGGGATTGACGTTGTGACGTCTCGCTGCGACTCAGAGTGGGATGAAGGAGGTGACGTAACGTCAGCCGCCTTGTTGCTCTGGGTGGAGGTGCAAACGTGGAGCCTCCTGCTAGCCCAAACCGTGGGACTGCAGAGCTCCTGTTGAGCTGACATTAAGTTGGATTGGTTCTCTTTAGCTTCCAGGAAGGAGCCTTTGCTCCAGTAAGACCGCAGTGAATAGTGAATTGAGTCTCCACAGAAAACATTCCTCTGTCCTACATCTAGTGCAGGGGAAAAAAGCAGATTTAGGTTGTTAAACAGAAAGAAGCTGGCTGTAACGTCGCTGTGTGTTCTTGTGTGAAGTTTGCCAATTGAGATGAGACTGCATGTTCTCCCTCCAACCCCCCCGTGGCGTTTTTCTCTGGGTGTAGTTTGTATAGATAAGGAGCAAATGAGCCATCCCTGTGTGAACTTACATAATGCTATACATAACGCCGGGGATGTTTGGGAATCTGGGCACTGCTCCACTCCCATCTCCTATGTGTGTGTGTGTGTGTGTGTGTGTGTGTGTGTGTGTGCGCGCGTGCCTGTCTATCTCAGTGAGAGCTTTGGAGCAGTGCCAGAGATGTATCAGATTGAGTCGGCTGTAAATCTTTCTTTTCTGGCTCTCTTTGCAAATCCATCTTTTTGTGGGTAAGTTTACATTTGCAAATGTGTATTTGTTCACATTACACAACACAAAAACATTTTGACTTGCAGCTTCGTTGAGTCGTGGCTCAAGAGAAAAAGCTGAGCAGTTTAATATTTCAGTATTTTCAAAGTATGAACAAGTATCCCATCTGTTTAAATGTTGTATTCTTTCTTCTGTCCTTCTTTATGTCATTTCTACTTTCCACCCTTCCCTTATTATCTTCTTTTTTTTTTTTTTTCTGTTTTCTGTCTTTTTTCCTTGTACCGTCTTTACTTGTGTCTGTGTTCATTGTGTCTGTGTTCATTGTGTCTACCCTCATTTTTCTTCCTTTGTTTCTCACCACTACTACATTTTGGGGGTAGTTTTCTAATAAATACTCTTCTTGTGGAGACTGATGTACTTTTTTTTAAACATTCTTAAAGGAACACAAGCCTAACATGCTGTTAGTGGGTGAAATAGTGGGGCATGCTGCTCGAGTTGGTCACTTATCAGACATGCCACTTGTGGCGTGTGGCTTTTTTTTTTTTCACAGCTGGAAACATTTCCAAACATCCAAATGTGTAGTTTTTGTAAGGAAAAAGTTTAGAAGCTCTCATTAGTTATGCACCATGAATAAAATTTTATCGATCCAAAATAATAATCACTTCTTAAACACAAGTACTAAAGACTATTTTTACTATCAAATTTGGTAATCATGTCCAATGTTTCCCAGTAGAAACATACTGATTGGTAATGACTACAAATGGACTCTGTGTGTTGCAATAAATCCTATAAAAAAAAAACAAGTTGAATTTGTTAAAGCACCAAACTTCATTTCATATTTAATTTAATTTGAATATACTTTAGAAATCCCAAAGGGAAATTAAATGTTGATCAAATTACAACATTGAGGCTTCGCCACAGTTCGGTCCACGATGTTCATCATTTCTCTGCTTCTTTAGTCTGACCACTACAATGAGTGTGGTTGTAGTACAAATATATATATATATATATATATATATATATATATATAAGTAAATGAACTTAAAAAGAACATAAAACACTCTTATTAAAAGATCATTTTGCAATTGTCAGGTACTGCTGCTTATGTATCTGAGCATAAGACGCTTCAATGCTGTTCCATTGGGTCCTTAAAGCCGTAGAGTCAGTCAAAGTGCATCAGAGTTCATTGTGGAGGTTTATGGGGAATGCGGCCATTATAATCGACTCTTTTATAGCAAGCGCGCTTCAAGTTAAGGGGTCTTTTAGCAGCAGTTAACAGTGCTGCTACTGATAACTCCTACTGAACCCAGAATGCTGCTCTTCCTCAAACCCCACACAGTCACTGCCTTGTGCCCTGGAGGAGGCAGGCTGATGCAGGACTGGGCAGTACTATCAAGATATACCTGTAGAGGTTGTTTTTTTTTTTAAATAAACATTTTCATATTTTGTTATAATTTCTAAAGATACTGCTATACTTTTAAAGTATAAATTATGCACATTTGCTTGCTGCTGCACCTCAGCCCTTGCTAAAGTCCGCAGTCAGACCACAGGCCCAGCAGCCAAGCTGTCTTCCTTGGAAAGCTTTTGGCTGCTGCTTCTCAGAGCTATAAATCTCGCTCCTGACATTTATGGATGTTTTCGAAGCACAGAGGGGAGATGCGAGCCAGTGTGTGTGTGTGTGTGTGTGTGTGTGTGTGTGTGTGCACGCACAACAGGACTCCTGGCCACGAGCAGTTCCTGGAAGCAACGCTTCCGCGTTCTTCCTTTTCCTGGAAAAGGGAAGATTTTCAAATTTGGCTTTTGGGCCTTTGTTTCTCTCCGACAGCTTTCTCGCCTCGAGGCTGTTTCAGATTAGCCGGTGTGTTAAGGAACGTGACGTTGTGTCCCCAGATGTGTGACAGTGCTGCGGATGTTCGGTTTGTTTTTGTCTTTTAGCTGCAGATGTGTTGATGAAACTGAAACGCTGCAGGATGTGCTTCATGTTTGTATTGGACAGAGGTGGCAGTGACAGCTGGAGGTCAGCAGGGTCATGGGGTTAGCATATGGCTTGACGTTACTGGAGAGCAGAGCCCCTCAACCATTTGAACTCGTGGTATCTCATCCTTCAGGAAAACCTCCGGCATCCTAAGGGTGTGGTTCGATTACATTCATTTTTAAATTAAAGATTTACATTTTTTTGGGCAGGAAAGGATGGAGCGCACTTCGTCCCGCCGGCCTGAGGAGCTGATCGTTTCCGGCTTTCAGCGCACAGCCAGCCAGGCTTCGCCACATCACCATGGTAACTCCCCTCTCTCCTCCACATGCATTTCTGTAGAAGGCCATTTAACACATTTTTTGACATTTGACATTTAAAACACAGTTAATTGGCGTAATGTACTGATTTGGTTAAATATGCTTATGAATGTAGGACACACCTACATCCAGTGTTGTGCTAATTCACAAGAGCTAGTTCAAAGTTCAGATAACACAGATTTCTAATTCACACTTTCCAAATTTCAAGCTTAAAAATGAGTAAATTTACACTTATTTACTCATTTCCCTATACAAGAAAATCATTTCCACTAACTTAAATTTTGACAAATGACATTATCCCTTAATTAGCTTAATTAGGCATCACTGGACAACTTTTATAATCATAATTTTAAAAGGGTATTCTGGTGAAGTTGAGCTTCAGACTGTTCTAAACTTACAACACACACTTGAAAAATATACACATTATCGAACATTTCAGTAATACAAAAACAGATCTGAGTCCAATCATCAATCAAAATGGTTGCATTCATGTTTCACTGCTGAGAATGTTTAATATTTGCTTAAATTTAGTAAATAAGATGATTTGTTTCAAATGTAGCTGACTTTGGAGCTGATTTCATGCAATCAAGAGGAGAATATTTAAGAAAGTAACTTCTGTCACTTTCAAAGTACAACAAAGTTTATGCTCCTTTTCATGCACAATGGTCACAAAGTCAACAAACGCAGCATTAGGTTGGCATTACACAAATATGTAGCAGTGTGACCACATGGTGCTTAAAATATAATACATACATTTTCCTTTGTGTAAGAGAGCTGGTGTTTGCTCTAATTTCACATTCAGAGTTCATATTGTTGGATGTTGTCACTTTGAGCTGCACTCAGTTGTTCCTCAAGTTTAATTAAAGGGCCTAATGAAGCTCACCATTCTCTGAAAGCATTACTTTCTGATAAACCTGCTCATTTTAGTGATATTTTTGCACAACATGGATTACCAGTTCAGTAATAAACACTTAAATCTAACTAGGTTGGATAAAGTACTATACAGTTACATATAAAATATGCCAAGAGGCAGATTTACTAGGAAAAGTTATGTTCCTGCTTTTGTGGTCACGATACAAAACAAATGGTTCTAATTTCCCACATATGTGTTTAGTGTGAGGTAAGTGTACTGCATTGATAAGGGCTGGAATAGATCCTCATATTAAAATTTCTGTTGTGGAAACTATTTCTCCAATGGTTTAGCGTTCTGAAACTAATTTAAAACCGAAGAAAGGGTGACTCACTCACTCACTCACACAGATGCAGATGCACAAAGGCAACCCAATAAATAGTTGCTGTTTTGCAGAAAACATGATTATAAATCTTTGGTTTAGTATTATTTTTTTATTGAGCCATGCAGTAAAGAAGTTTGAAAGGCAAAATATTCCTCCGTCACGTTGCTCCATTATCCTACAGCTTTTGTTCTGTCCATTTTTCACACATCATCTCCTCTTTTGATTGCTGTCTTCATGGAGCCGAACAGATGATGGCCTACTTAACGCTCTCTGACTTCCTAGAAGTCCCTCTCTCTAATTGCCCAACTTTTACACCATCTAGGAAACTGTCTCTCTTCATCAGTTCATGCTCTGCTCACCATTTGGAGACGTTGTTCACACCCCTTACTCTCACAACGCCTCCCCGCATACACACAG
The DNA here is from genome assembly GCA_903066825.1 of Alfaro cultratus. Taxonomy (NCBI): domain Eukaryota; kingdom Metazoa; phylum Chordata; class Actinopteri; order Cyprinodontiformes; family Poeciliidae; genus Alfaro; species Alfaro cultratus. The sequence goes on along the minus strand of CAEFZX010015983.1, from coordinate 15,923 downwards.
CCTCATCGTAAATCACAATTATGTGGAATCATCATAACGCAAAACTACATAAATCACTCTAATAAAATTAAGTCATAGCAGGTATAGGCTTGTTGGGCAGGGGAGAGGATTAAGGAAGGTAAAGCAGGTCCTTATTCTGACAGATGATTCATTTTTATTTATCCCCTTGCTTGTTCAAGAAAACTTAAATATTGTGAAAAAATAAAGCACATCAGAGCATTCAATTGCTAATCTTAATGCTTAAATATCTGCAATATGATTTTTATTATTTAAGGCAGCAAACTTTTAATCTTTGATCTTTTGTATATCCTCTACCTGAGGTGAAATTATGTCTTTTTAATCCCAGTAAGTTACAGATGATATTATGATCAATTCTAGGTGTTTGCCCTTGTTTTAGGTTTGTAGTATAGATCCACCCATCAGACTTCCTTGGATAATTTCCTGTCTGTTTTTCTGTAAAACTCTCATCTGCTATTACGGGTTTTAGTCACTTTTAATTAAAATTACATAAAGTATAAAACAATTGTTGACCTTTCTGCCTCGAGAGAACATTTAATATTCACACAGTACTAGAATCAGAGCAGAAACTGTACTGGATTTGAGAGAGCAGTCCATGTAAAACAGGGTTTAATGAATTTACAAGTACAATACGAAATGGGCTTGACGTTTCAAACTTAAACGACCCTGACCTTATCTCAGATTAAACGGAGCTACTTTTCTCTTGTGTATTTGACTTCTCTTATGCCCTGAAGTCAATTTGCTCTGTCGCCAGTTTGACAAAACATCCCAAAGACGGGTGGGAATTGAGCAGGGACTGGATTTGGACATTTAAAATCAGTCAAACTCCCATACTGCCAGGAAACGCTTGCGCACATAAACATGTTTATGAATTAAACATTTTTAGCACTACTCTTCATGTAGTATTGAAAATGTCTCTGGAAATCACAAAACATACATTTTTTAAATATAGTCTCTGTGTTTGTGTGCATAGAGGGTCATCAGTATCAAACTAAACAAGTTAAGGAACAGAGAGATCAGAAAGATCTCGCATTTCTAGTATCTATGAGAGTAAATTGATCATCAATTGTTACTTATTATTATTTATCTACATCTTCCTGTTCAAACCCTGATTTATCTACTCTAATAGCATGTGTACAACTACGTCTCTTTAAGGGTTAAAACCTGTATAAAATAAAGATCATATCTCTATTTGGACAAAAAAACTCTGTTTTCTATTTAAAAAGCTGTATCTCGTGGACTTCAACACTACACAGCAGCCATGAATGATTGAAAACAAGTGGAAGTCTCCACAATAAAGTTTTGCACATTACAGAACGGGTTTGAGTCAAAGTCACTCGGATAAAGTTACGTTTTGGCTTTGCACAACTCGGACACTTTACATCAGCCTCACTAATGGATTGGTTTATATTTAGATCGGCTCAGGTTGCGTGCCCTTCGTTTATGATAGCCCCATCTGTCTTCCTGATAACCTGACAACATGCTTTATTGGCAGCGAAGCCTAAAAGCACCACCTGCAACATAAACGCTACAGATGTGTTTTAATAGATAAGTTAAGTATTTTAAACAAACAAAAAAATAAATAAGATTCAGGCTAATACTAATTACTTTCCTTATGTGTCATAATGAAAACACTCCAGGTTTCCGTACTGACCTCTAGACGGTGGTTAGGGATCAATAATTGCTGGTTTTTGTGGCTTTGGGTTAGTGTATTTTGAGATCCTAGAGGAATGGACCCTCCACTTTTGCATGGCATGTTTTGTTGTCAGTTGCTAACCAGACAGCTGCAGCAAGTCCTTCACATTCCAGGTCAAAGTAAATGGACAAGAAGGAGAAGGCATTTTCTTTCTATATGTCCTCTGGGCTCCCTGTGCAAAGCCAACAGTGGAGTTGGCCAAGCCAGCCGCAGGAGGAGGGAGAGGAATGCCAATGAAACCATCATTATCCTCCTAAACTGCACAAGGCTGCTTTTTTTTATTTAAGACTCTGGTAGGCTAAATGATAAAGCGCCTTTGCAACAGTGGAAAGACAGATTAAAACCCTTGAAACCTGGAAGCGTGTGCGTGGTGTGGGATCTCCATATTAGCGGACATAAAATATTGATTTAAGGGTTTGTTCCCATGTTTTGCCAATACGCAGATGAATTACACTTTTTAAACTTGCCCACCGAAATCTCAGCTCGCCAGCGGCAGCTGCTTATTTTTCAATTAAGTCCAGCAAAAGCGATCCTGGACAGGAGTGAACGCTTGCTGCTCCAAAAAGGCCCCAGTTGATAAAAATCTTCCAGTATTTTCCATGGACTAAAATTACCCTAATCATGGCTCATTGCTGCAGGTTGATAGGTAAGACAGGAGTTTACAATCCAGATGTTTTTCCTCTGCAGTGGACTTGAGTGTTTTTATTCTAGGAACTTACTCCATAATATTGCCTCTATCAAATATGTTGATGCCTATTAAAGTTTTTGATGGATGGACTTGAGCTCAGTTGAACATTCATCCCATTAGTGGCTGCAAAGGACTCACTGTTTAGTTGTTTGATCTTGACTTATGCCGTCTCCCTGCTCTATAAAAGCATGTTGGTGTGGATAACTAGCCAAAGACATTTAAAATCCCTTTATTTATATCCTGTCACACTTTTATGCATCCTTCTCGTGTTTCAATGATGTACAAAAATATGTTGCTTTAAGCATCTTTCAAGGATTCCCTTTCATACCAATACTCCACTGATACTCGAATCTCATATCAGTGACCCGATAATAATGTTAATTAATTTCTTGGTATGCCATGCAGATGTTTTGTCTACACCAGAAAAGATCACTGAACCCAACATGCTAAATGCTTGGAATGACTGTAAAAGATAACATGGGGAAGTTTTAAGAGATTGTAACACATTCAAACCATATATTTTACAATCCTCAACTTGATTCACATCCATTATTCAAAACAGTGAACATCGTAGACAATAACTTTATACATTTAGTATATCATCTACCCTGACATATGTGACATTATAAGAAACCATGTGATGGCAGCTTTACATCATTGGTGCTGTAGATTTATTTAACGTGACACTTGCTTTCCTAGAGCAATGCTGCTGACATTACTTTTAGGACTGGGAAGACTTTTTGGTTTCAAACGTTTGATTAAATGGGATGACTTTTTGTGAACATTGCATAATTTTTTTTTAATTATAAAAAGTAATAAAATGGCAACAATTGATGTGTAAAAATCAATCTAATCTAAAATCAAATGGTAAAGCTTGAATGAGCTTTACATAAGAAGCACGTTGGTCGTTTTCTACTCTCTGGGTTTTAGCCCCAATTGTCCTCTGGCCCCTTCACACACCCATCTCCTGTCCCACTCATGAACCCGAACATCACTTGACCCTGTGTCCCAGACTGTGCTTTTTGTGTGTGCTGGACTGTCAGGCCATGTCTCTTTGTGATCCAAACATGAGCGGCGACTCCTGTTTTTTTTGGAACAGCAGATTCCCTTCTGCTCTTTGTGTTCGCCATGTATCTAAAGCACAGCACAGTGTTTTCTTTAAAAAAAAAACAAAAACTTGTATAATCCAAAGCACGTGTTGGTGTGCGCTGCACATTGCACGTGGTGTCCCATCCTTGTTCTGAAGCGTGCATGTGTGTACGGTATTTTGCTGCTCTGCTTCGTCCTGACCATTTAAGCCACCGTGTGCAATGAGCGGACTAGTTAACGCTCCCAGAGCTCAGTAATTTCTTCCTCCAGGAATGTTTGGAATTCTCTGAGCGGTGTTGGGGTGGGACTCACTTAGGATTGAAGGGCTTTAGACACATACATATACACAAACACATGCAGAAACACTCTGAGGGGGTAGTTGTGGACTTTTAAAGAGGGTTTAATGTGAAGGGTTTTTTTTCAATGAGGGGAACTGTTTTCCATCCTGCTTTTACATTTTCTCTCTCTCTAAGTCTAGGTCTTTCTTTAAATCTTAGAGAAATCTCCTGACATGAGAAATTCACTGATTGTTTTAGAGCAGCAAATAATCTGCACGTTGCTCAACTCTTAGGCTCATTGACACTTGGCCTCTCAAATCCCTGGAGGACTTTTAGCTAATTAAAAACGGTTCAGTGATGATCCTTCACATTTCATACTGGCTTGGTTTGCACAGTGGCTTCTGGTTGGAACCACCACACTTTGTCGGATGTATCAATCTCAGACTTCATATTGATGAAGTGCACTCGACAAACTTTTTAGGTAATCCAGGTAGATGTAAGATCCAACTTTGGGTGTTTTTACACCTTAGACTTGGTTCGATTGGAGACCAAAATTGCAACATTTATTGCATTATCAGCTGGTGCGGTTCGCTTTCGCACTGCCCCTCTTCAAATGAACAAAACCCTTTCAAAACCAGTTCACCTCCTCGCCTGTGGCGGCGCTGCAATGAGAACCACAAAAACCTCAGAGGAAAACACACAGAATGCACAAAAATGCACTTTAAAACAAAAAAGGTGGAAGAAGAAGATGTAATACTAGATAACAATTATCTGTTAGATAACCTACATTTCCACTACATGAAACAAGAAGGTTCGTTTAGCAAATATGGCAAAAATGGCAAAAATCATGGCTGGGGTGTATTATTTTTGGATGGTTTATGTGTATTATTGGCCACTATAATTTGAGCTGACCATTGATTATTGGGAAAGTAAGACTGAGTGTTGTGTGTCAGAGTAGAATGACAAAAAATAAATTTCTGGTTGTCCTACAGTGTTTACTCTGAAGAACATATAAAATAGCCATCGCTCAGGGTAACAAGGTACTACATTGCATTTTCATACTAGCTCAAGTGCACTTCTGCCTTTTCCCTTGGAAAAACCTTTGCTTGTGATAAAAGTATGGGGTCATTTTTTTGTTCAAATATATCTTTACCATAGGTAGGTAGGAAACGTTTTTTGGCCTGTTATAAGTTACCTTGGTTAATCTCTTAATAAGGAATGTAATAGAGTGGAGGGGTACAACTGTGTTAAGCCTCTCACTTCTTTCTTGCTCTCTTCTTCTTTTTCTCTTCTCTTCCCACAACCCAGCTGCCTCCACAGATGACGACGTGGACCTGGAGCAGCTGGTGAATGACATGAACTCCTCTGTGGAGAGCGTGCAGTCCACGCAGGCAGAGACGGCGCTCCTCCTAAACAACGGTCACATGCACACGTCTCACCACCACCACGCTGCCCATCTGGGACACGGCCAGGTCCACCGTCGCCACACCCCGCCCCTGCGGCCCTCGCCCCCCTCCAGGGAAGGACTGAAGCACTCTCAGCCCATGCACATCCAGGCTGTCAGGTAAACATGCCAAGCCTCTGGCTCTGTGTGGATCTGACCACCTTAAATACAATTAGAGGAGAGCTGGCAGCTTCCAGAAATGATCTCTTTTCCTCTCCATAACTACATTGGTATATTAAAGGTCAAATTCAGGTGTAAATTAGATTAAGGGATTTACAGCAGAAACAAAAAATACACAGAATTTATTTTATGCTAAATAAGGTTCAGAATTCAGTTCTGTCCCTTCCCTGACGCATCAAATAAATTAATAAAAAATAAATAAAAGTGTACATGTATGAACATACAGTAAGTATTTTACACATTACATTTTGTCACTTTATTACCACAAACTTCAGTGTATTTCATTACCTTTTTATGTGATGGACCAACACAACGTTGTGCATAATTGTGAGTTGGAAGAAAAATGATAAATGTTTTTTTAAATTTTATTAGCTTGCAGTTGCAAATCCAGCTGCAAGTCTTTTGTAGCTACCTGCTTTGCTTATCTAGTGACTTTGTTTGCTTAAGTTCATTCAGGAGGAATGGAAAGCGTCTGTGAACATCCAATTTCCAAGTCATTTTTAACATATTCTATGTGGAATTTAGTACTTATTATTTCTTTGTAGCTTTGTATTTGTGTTTTGGGTCACTGTCCTCCTGCAAGATGAAACTTCGCTTCAATCAAGTCTTTTTCACCCTCTAGCAGGGTTTTTTATCTTTTATTTTTCTTCTAATCAATTCTTACAAGCTTCCTTGTACTTGTTCAATCAAACCATCCCATACCATGATGTCTCCGCCACCGTATTTCACCATGACGATGGTATGTTCAAACTGATGTGGAGTTAGATTCATGCTTGTTTGCTAAAGTTTAGTCTTATTTTACCATATCATCTGTTTGCTGCATCCTCTATATGTCCTGTGGCTAAATGCAAGATGGACTTCTTATAGTTTCTTTTAATAGTGGCTTGTTTTTCTTACATAAAGGCTAAATTTGTGGACTAAACTGGGTCTGCAGCTTTCTCATGATACAGTTTGTCCTTTGACAAACATCCTTCACCAAATATCTCTATTCATATTAACATTAAACTACACAGATGTGTAGTCAATTCAGTGCTAATTCTGCGACTTCTGGTGGGTTTTAGTTGTACTGGAACTTATTTAGGCATGTCAGCTTACAGAAGGTTTAGCAGAAACGACACCCTGCATTTTTCGCATTTGTATTTGTCAAAAAGTTTGAAACTGGGGTAATTTTCCTATTTTTCTAGTTTGTTTAGTCTCATCACATTAAAATACACAGATTTTAATGTGATGTGTTTTGTACTTTTAATGTGCTCATAATTTCTGTTCTCACATTCTAGTCGAACATTCAGTGTTCAGTCTTTTATTCTGTATGTGTTCATTCTGGGGCAACAACATAAATGTATTTGTCTCCCTCTGCAGGTGCCTAAAGGAAGAGCAGCACCTTCGTCCCGCCTCCCTGCCCGCCATCCCCAACCCTTTCCCAGAGCTGTGCAGCCCAGCAGGATCCCCCATTCTCAGCCCGATTCAGACCTCCGACAGCCATGCAAGTACACCTTCACCACATCCTTCATTCCCCTTTCATTAAACACATCAAATTACAAACCAGGAAGAGGAGGAATGTATTAGCAGTCTTAGTTATTTCCCTCCCTCTTGGCTTCCTATCATATTGATTGATCAGTAACAGGGCAGTGAGTTTGTGTGGACATAAACCTGGAAGCATTCAGAAATCAGCTGAGTGGCTCGTTAGTCTCAGGTCAAAGTAGTGAGTGTTGACTTTGGCTTCGCACTACACTTTTCTTCCCTGACACCACATCTCACCCTGGGTTATCTGACCCTGCATGTGTGTGTGCTCCTGCGGCGTCATCACAATCAATCATGCACACACAAACACAGAGACGTGTTTCGCTGGGGTTGAAGGTGAGCCGTGTCTCCAGGATGCTGCAGACGGAGTGCAGACTTCCGTTGCCGAGCCAACGACCTGAATGGGAACGTCTTCGAGTCGGATCTCCCTGAACCTCCTGAATCCGTCTGCCGGATTTGACAGGACACACTCATTTCCGCAGTTCACACGCTTTTACCCTGGCTATATGCGTTAATATGTGTGTGTGTGTGTGTGTGTCACAGTCTTGCCCTTCCTTCCCTCCTGTTCGGCCTGCTGTTCCAGGAATGTTCCATCCGTCTCAAAGATGTTTTCAGGATGCCCACCCTGAACAACAACTTCTTTTAGATGGCCACTCACTTATTCCTAACCAAGCTACCCAGATGGGCTATAACAGATACGTGATAAGAAAAAGCATTATTTTAGCATTTAGTTGACATCATCTCACAAGGTCTGGAGTCACAAAGCAAGTCTGCATTTCGTACAATGAATCCTTTGTGTGAGGCTGACAGCGAACTAAATGTTGCCTCATGTTTTTTCCACATTATCTTCATTATGTCCACATTTTGTCCATTTAACTATTATCCCATGTGTCCAAACAGGCAAGCATTTTCCATTAGATGTGTATTTAACCATTTAACTAACTTTTACGTCCATTTTTTTATGTAACACAAACTGAGTTAGCACAGACTGTATAATACTGAACACTGATTGCACTGCAGAAACACAATCTTACCAAGTAGTTTTTGTCTAATTTCCAGGGAAGAAATCTCAGTACACTTGAAATGAGATAAAACTAACTCATAAGTAGCTCTTCAGCAAGATATAGGAGCTTGTTTTGAGTCTGTAATTTATTAATATTGATAAAAAAAAGTAGTAATTGGATTGGCAGATTATTTCACTTATAATAAGACATTTTCCACTTGTGATAAGTGAAATAATCTGCCAATAGAACTAGCACTGTTTCATCAAAATTAAGGAATTATTGACTAAAAATAAACTCCTATAGGTTGCTGAAAAGTTAGTTATAAATTAGTTTTGTCTTATTTCAAGCGTACTAAGATACCTACATTAGAAGCTGGGCAAAAACTACTTGGTTAAATTTTGTGTTTTTGCATTGTGGTGATAGAAAAGTAGGAAGGTAGTGGCATTTTTTAATCATTAGCAGAACATTGGTGAAAACATTTTGGTAGATGAAGCCTAAAACGTGGGAGCTCGACTGATAAATGTATCACATTTATATCTGCAATGTTGCTTATTTAAGGAAACGTCTCTCCCACTGTGTTAGTTACCGATGACTGGTTAAAATGGTTATGTGGATTGATATAGCATGCAGATTCCTTAATAAAATAAATGGAGCCTGAGTGAAGCATCCAGAAGAAACGATCCAGTTGGGACACAATTTGGTCTGCAGGCTGACTAACAATAAGTTTGTAAATGTTTCCATTCGCACGGAGCAGATCTGCCTAGTGCGACACGTCACAGGGCGTTGCTGGAGCGTCCAACAGACAGTCAGAACTAGACGGACCTCATACTGGGCCAGGAGTGACCTCAATTCCAGTTTTAGCCCGTACCAATCATCTTTCCAGATACTGACGCAAACAGTATTTTTATTTATTTTTTTGTTCAAATTCAAAATGTTGCTACGATGATCATTGACGATATCAGACAAATATGATTTTAGGTTCTTTGACACAGGAGGAGTTTTGAGACTAGCAGAAAATAAAGGGATTACAAGGTTATCCCAATTTATTTATGGGATATTTATTCATGACTCAAGCCTAAGAACAAGTATGGAAATTAGTATCTGTATTTTCCACGTCTGGAAAAGTCTTTATTTTTAACTCTTGATTCCCTTCCTAGCGTACTTAATTCAGTCCTTTCACCTTGTCCTTCCTGCCTTTTATTCTTTCTCTGTTTTTTTATTCTTTCATCGTTTTGTTCTTTGTTCCTAGGGTCTTCCTAGTCTTCCTTGTCAATCTCATTCCTTTCTTTTCTGTCCTACATTTGTTCTTTTTTGTCCTTTCTTTCTCGTCTTTCTTTGTGTCTTCACTCTTTAACTTCTTCATATCCGCCCCCTTTCTTTTCCTCCTTGCCTTCCTTCCTTGTGGTTTGTTTATGTTGCTTTTTGTCAGGTCTCATACTTGCACTTTCCTGCTGTAAAAACATTTTTGCCTAAACTTACAGTAAAAGTTTGTATTTCATATCTAATTATGAACATAAAGGACTGAACTCTGGAAAGTTTCCTGGAAAAATCTGGAATTCAAAAAATTTTGAATCAAAGGTTTACTAACAGGAAAACGTCGAGCAGAAAAGTTTCAGTTTTGACAAATTTAATGAACCCCAGTTGATGGCGTGCTTGGAGTTCGTTATACAATCATTTCAATCAGCTGTTCTGGAGCAGGAACTCGTCTAAACATAAAGGATGGTGGACCAGTGTTGAAGACTCCTGCCCAGATGCACACATAATTACTGGGACATCTGTACACCACACTTTCAGATATAAAACAACCAGTCGACTTCATGCTAACCCAATACACGACTTGTCAGTTTCTGCTAATGCTGAAACTACTTGGTCACAAGCTACAATCTGTGTAAACTGCATGTCTCAAATGATGAAACATTAAGGAACAAATAGGTTTTCAACTTTTCAGTAACAATATTGGAGGCTCCAAAAGTAGCTCACACACTCACTCTGCTTCTTTAATGTTTCTGCCTTGGGACTTATTTTCACAGGTCGTTCTGTGAGTTCCTGTCACGAGATCTGGCAGCTCTTTCTGCTGCACTGGTGGTCAGTACAGATCAGAACGGTTGTGGGACAAAACAGACTAAAGCTCTCTTGTTAAAATAAAAATGGTTTGTTGGATATAATTCTGTATATTTACTTGTAAAACTGAGCTACCACTTAGCTATCTTGCTAAGGGTGGCTTACTTAACTTCTGATGATCGCTCTGGATTTGAGGAACAAACATCTTCATGTGGCGTGTAGACTTTAAGGATAATGTTTATTTCATAACGTAGTGCTTGTCTTGACATGGTGCGTTTACTTTTAATAGGATAATGCGCAAAATGAGCATCGACTCGACTTGAGCTGATAAAACCGTCACTAATCAAATCAGTATTATGTAAAATTGACGATTATAATGTTATTCCCTCATCAAAAACAAACCTGCAGTGTTGCCTTGATTCTCTCCTGCATGTTTGACCAATCAACCAATCTCCATGGAAACCATTCAGCTGAGCAAACACCTAGTGGCGCACATCCTTGGAGTTGCAGTTTCCAAGCTTCCGCCTCACAGAACAGCCCTCTCCCATACTCAGCTCCTTCAGACTAGCTAGCAGCAACTAGCAAACACCTGGAGGAACTCATCATACAAGTTACTTCTCAGTGTTACACTTGTAAAATCATTATTAAAAGGTTAATAAAGGAGCGATGTTGTGACGACGTCCTGAAGGTGGAAGTTTCAGAAAGAGGGAGTTTCTTAAAGAGACAGAGGCCCAATTTCAAGGCATTATATTTGGAAGTAAAATTTCTTTTGCATCATACTTGATATGTAAATTTTTATATCAACTGAAGGTAACAGTTACTTGATTATGCCTAAAAATGGCATTATGTGCCTGAAAAATACTTAATACTGCCCCTTTAAATGCTGCATAACAGGTTGACTCTGACATGTGCCGTTGCTGTGGCGATGCTTTGCTCGGTTGCGTTAAATGTAAGCGAACAGCTGGCGTAGAGAACCTGTGTAGGTGTTATGAGAACATATACATATGAATATGCAGGTCTGTAAATGATGCATGCCTTGGAGCAGGAGGAGCATATGAATGCAGACGAGTCACACATATGTGCCGTGGGACGATCAGCTGATAGTTCCCTGGTGTTTTTCTCCTCGGGCTGTCGCTGTGAATATTGTTCTGAAGATCCGCTAACAGACTGACATTATGTCTCTGTCAGAAGTCCTAAATTGACTTTGGTCGGCGCTTCAGAGCCATTTCTCATGGTTAATAATTCTAAAGGCCGTTTCCCATGCAGCTTGTGCCAGCCTTGCAACATTCATTTGAGCCGTGTTTTCCCCCGCCTTTCACAGGGATTTGGTCAGGTCCCATCTGTCATCGTTGAGCAAATGCGTTTGCTTTGGCACCGTGGCTGTAACGCAACTCGAGCTTTTATTTGTGGCCAGAGACAGTATAATCAACATCAGGGTCAGCGGGTTGGACCCAGCAGTTAAATGTACGCTCAGTCGCAAGCAGATGATTTGGATGAATGCCATGTGTATCAGCAGGCCTCCCTGCTCTCCTCTGAAGTAGCTTTGTGCAAGACACTGAACTTGATCCAGGTTCTGGTTTACTGCTTCTCAGCTGACCCTGACCTCTGACCTTCTTAGGGATGGATGCTCTTGGATGGATTTTCTGTCCATTATTTGCTCTGCGGTTTGATTTTTAGATAGTTGCTGCTTGTAAAGTCAGACAAAGATTAGAGGAAAGGTAGGCCATGCAGGGGGTGTTTATAACCCGTTAGCCTTTTCACATGTTGTCACATTATCACTAATGACTTTAATGGATTCTGTTGGGATTTCAGGTGATACACCAACTCAAAGCAGAGTGTTATTGGGAAGTTAAGTAGTTATCAGCAGTCATTCAATAAAACAACAAAAAAGAGTCTGGTGCAAACATTTGCCTTTTTAAGTCACTTTTCAGTCATTGAGAATTTGCCAAACACATGATCTCAATGTTTTCAGATTTTTATTTTTATTTTTTTTTATTTTTTTGACTCCTGAGTGGTTTGTTAGTCCTGATACCGCGAATTCATCAGATATTTACCAACGAAGAAAGAAAAGTACATGTATTGAGTCCGGCCTCAAAACACACGCACAGGACTTGAAGTGGTCAGAGCTCAGAACTATTAAATTTAATTTTATTGTCTGGAATTTTCTGAGCTATTTTTAAAAGGCACAGTTAATGCTGCAGGTTGGTAACAACAGACCAACCAGAGGGATGTAAATAACTTTGTAAGCTCCTGTATTCCAGCAATCAACTTGGAAAAAACATCTTAATGTGACTGTAGAGGCTGTGCTTATTGCTCTACTTTATACAAAATTTCCATGTAATGGTTTCTCTGGTGTCCTATTATTAGTTGTCTTCAAAGAAATATGCTTAAGCGCTGATTAATCTTGTGTAATAAGAAGAAAGCTCTAAGGCCCACGCTCTTCAAGGACTCCTACCTCCCCTATGATTTGAGGTCAGCTGATGTATTTCTGCACGCAATGGTCTGCTGACCCACTGCAATCAGTCAAGGTGCATGTTCGCGCCCATGTCTGTGCGCTCAGAGAAAGTCGCTCAGTGCAGTTAGCTGGATGGCCATTAGTTCACCATGTAATCTACCACAAACAATTTCCATCATTACCTGCTAATGAGATGTAATCTGACTGTGGGGGGATTTGGTGCAGATTGACATGCAGGTCGGAGTAATTATTTCTGCTGCTGTTTGTGGGCTTAATAAAGATTTGCTGGAACTTTGTAGTTTTTGCCAAGCACAAAATGTTTTGCAGAGTTGCAATGTGATGATGCAACTTGAAAGTGTTTTCTAAGTATTGTTAGAGTAATTGCTGCTTAACCACACAGCAGACTTTTTTTTTTCTCCCCCCGCCACCCTTACATTCCATGACTTTGCAAGACGATAAAGTTGAATGCTGGTCCAAAAGGAGCCTGGGGAATCATTTTTAGCTACATAGTAGTTGCACTACAATATAACCAGCTCATGAGATTATACATCATATTAGGTTTTTGAATTATTTTGGGGAAAACTTTAAATCCTCACTTTCTTTTGTTGTTTTCATAAAGTAAAAGTTTCACAAATCTAATCTAATGGGTGTATCCTGTTCCATTTGGAGGCTAGCAGTTATCATTAGCCAGTAATGGTAATCCCCCTGTGGTTCAAAAATCGTTCGTACCTCGTTTTAATCTGTCTCTGTTTAAATCTGACTTTCTGTTCAAATAAAAGTCTCCAATATAGACACAACAGCTTGTCAAGCTCCAAACAAACATCTTTACATCTGGGGCTCATAATAATAGCTTACATGTTTTTAGCCAGACAAAGTCTCATAATAGCAGCAACTCCATAACTCTTTGACAAGAAACATTTTGGCATTTTAATGTTGCACGATCTAGTCCTAGGAGATCTTGTTTGTACTCAGACTCCTACAGCCTTTGAGAAACATTAAATCTTTCTACACTGTTGATCTGTTAATTGATTTGTTATTTTTCCTCTTATCCGAGATTGGGTCAAGGTCCAGACATCCCAGTACAGAGGATACATGGGTCTACCCAAGGATCTCTGGAAAACCTCTAAGGGAGGCTTCCTGAATTCCCTAAATTAGTTGACAATTTTTTCATCACAACTAATCTGACGAAGCGATTCAGCCCTACATTTTGTCTGACTCGTGATCACACACAGGGTAAGTCTGGACTTTCTGAAGTGAGGTTTGTTAGAGGGGCAGTATTATGGAAAATCTACTTTTTTGAGCTATACATTGTTTTACAAAGTTATTCCCTCATTAAAAATGTACCTGGGGCGATGCCTTGATTCTTTAATGCGTGTTTGAGAAATCCTTTAAGTTCCTGTAGCAACCATTCAGTTGTGCAAAACGCCTTGGTGGACCTAGCCCCGCCTTTGAGACACAGCTCCTCCTCTGAGCTGCAGTTTCCAAGCTTCTGGGCACCTCCCCACTTATCTCCTTCAGACTAGCCAGCAGCAATTAGCAAACACCTTTTTTTTGGTTTTTCATTATATGAGCTACGTATCAGTGAAACGTTGGTAAAACGTTAAAGGATTAAAAGAGGAGCCATGTTGTGATGACTTCCTGAAGGTGGAGTTTCAGTGAGAGCAGGAGTGTTTAAGAGACAGAAGCCCAATTTCATGGCATTAAATTACAAAATCAAATTTATTTTACGTCATATTTGATTTATGCAGCATTTTAGAATGACTGCAGTGTCTTGATTGTGTTAAAAAAAATAGCACTGCCTGCAAAATACAATACCGATGACATCTTTCATCGGTATTTGAAAGACGACACGTCACTGTGAGCTAAATTTGAAGTGAAATGAAGATATTGTTTTAGTGTTGAAAGGTAACAACTAGTCAAACATACTCTGTTATAACTAACTTCAGCATTAAAAAACCCTGAAACTAGATGTCTGTTACCTAAATGCTAGTTTAATGGATATTAAAGTATTCTTGGGTTCTGCACCTCTTGGAGTCACAATCTTTCCCGTGAAGATGAGTTTTCTTCAATTTCAAAGAAAGTTGTTAAATTTGAAGTATTAAATCTTGTTTTAATCTTAACACAAGACTACATCAAAGGAGTAAGGTTAAGGGTGGAACTTGGCTCGCGTTGTATATTTTCGAAGTTGATGAGAATCTCACGGTGTCGGTTGCCGGGTCGTGTGGAGTTGAGCTCCTCGTTGAGGCGCCGCTCTGGTGAAGTGAGATTGAGTTTGGCGGCTTTGCAGAGGTAATATCTCTGACTGGCCTGAAACTTGAAGAACTCTCACTGACACAAAAGACTGACGATGCTGCAAAAGAGTCCAGAGTGTCCAACCGCTAACAGGAAGTCAAATACTGGAGATTGGGCATGGGAAGCACAAGGTGGCGGAAAACTTTCACAGAAATATAGAATCAGTGACGGATGAATTTGAATGTACTTACTGCTCAGATTGGTTCTCTAGTTTTCAAACACTTCAGGCACCACTTGGACTTGTGGAGAATCATTAGCTAAAAATACAATTAAAATTGCAAATTCAAACAGTTCAAGTTCAGTTGACTTTAACTTCAGACTGTGTTCAGTCCTTGAATCCGCAGTGTGTAACCATAAAAAAATGTTTTTTACATATTTGTAGAAACTGTCACTATGTAGTGACATCATAGTACAAGAAAAATAATCTGTGAAAAAATCAAGCTCCTCTGCCTTCTCCCAGTGCCAACTAGTATCAACCAATCAGAGCCAGGAGGCGGGTCTTAATGCTGTCAATCATGCCCATTTGCACACCATAGTTCCAAACCCCCAAACTCCTCTTGATTTCTGCTTTGATACAACTAAACCCCATTAATAGAGCCTGTTATGAATGCTAAGGCTAGTTAGCATAGCCATAAATGAAGTTACATATTGCAGCTTTAGGCCCCTTTTGGCAGCTCAGACATCCATGATGGCATTTTAAGAAACTTGCAACAAAGTTAAAGACCTGGAAAGTGACATCAAAAACGTTAACATTTTTGTTTCAATCTTGCAAATCTCATTTGCTTATTTTAACTTTTCTTTTGCATTTTTCTTTTGCTTTAGGGGAGAAAAAATATGTAGTTTGAACCCGCACAACATCATGTAGTTGTTAGTTGCAGGCAGCCGTGCTTTTGTTGATTCAAAGCCGTTGGAGAGGTTATCTGCTGGCTGCGTTCAATGTTTATACACAGAAAAGCAGACGGTGTGCAGAGTCATCCACTGAGTAAAGAAGTCTTTTTCACTCTGCAGCTCGAGTTACTGAGGAAGAGGCTGGCTCCGGCTTAAAACAACCAGATCAATTGTGCATACATCTGTGCTTGTGTAAAAATGTGTGCGTGTGTGAGAGAGAGAGAGGGAGGGAGAGAGAGGGAGAGAGGGAGTGAGAGAGAGAGAGAGAGAGAGAGAGAGAGGGAGGGAGAGAGAGGGAGAGAGGGAGAG
>CAEFZX010015980.1:0-66723 GCA_903066825.1 Alfaro cultratus | reverse complement strand
TAGTATTCACATTATTATATATATATATATATATATATATATATATATATATATATATATATATATATATATATATCTACACTCACATACTCAAGGGTCTTTCACTCAAAGTAGACCTTTGTGGTCAATGGAAAAAAATGTATGATGTGGGGTCAAAACATTTAATTAATTAGAATCTAATAAAAGCTGTTTACAGAGCGGATGCTTTAATAAATATGTCTGGCATTGAATTTTTACTGGTTACTGAATGCTGACAGGTGATCAATCAAAATATGTTATCTTGATTGTGGCAGTAACTTGTGGAAATGATTCATGTCTTTCTGGCCTGATACATTCTGCCAAAGATTTCCAAATGCAAGAAAAAGCAAATATCTAAAGGTAATGTCACATGGATCCAATCTTGCAAAGTATGCTAACGTTTTGAAAAGAATGTGTTGGTCTAAACATAAGATTTAAAGTCCTGTGATGTTTTCTGAGTTATGTGTCTTTCGTATGTTCTTGTTCTGTATAGCAAAGGAAAACTGACATCAATAGGGTCAGCATAGCTTATTGACATAGGGTCAGTCGATTCTTGTATTGAAGGATCAACTAACCATCTGGAAATGAGATTTTGATGTTCTATAAGGCATGACATTAATCTGACTTTCAGTCTACAGCACTAAGAACGACTACTTCACCATTAATTCAGACTAGCACATAAAATCACCTGTTTAACATTTTCTTATAAAATTATAATATTAAACTACATTATTAAATCAGGTTCAAATTTCTACTCGTAGTAATCTTATCAATATATTTGTAATTCACAATACACCCCTAAAACAAGGCTATTCACTGCATTAGGCCTTTGGTCCTGATAAGGCCCATCGATCGTCAGAAGGTTAGTAAATATGCCAGAGAAGGTCCTAAATAGAATAGCTAACACACACACTCACACACACACCTGCATATGGTCCTAAACACACATACAGAGACTCACATCTTCAAACTTCCCTTCTATCCCCTGCGGAGAGTTCTTTTTACCACTGACTTTCATTTTTATTAGAGCACTTGGCATCTGGTTAGTTCCCATTTGGGGTGTTAATTAGCTGAGAAGCTCTGCTCTAACTAGCTACACAACGAATAAGGCCAAGACAACGCAGAGACTGGACCATCAGGTTTTCTTGGAGGGCAGCTGTGAGATTCTAAACTGTAAAAGGTACACATTTTTCTGGATTTGATCTAAACATGAGCAGCATTAAATTAAAGCAATATAAATGTAAAAATGTTGCTAAATTCAAGTTGTCTCGCATCACTTTACAAGCATACCAATTGATTTACAACTGTCTAAACTTGAGTTTGCATCCTCACTATTACACAGAAAAAAACATCACTTGCTTTTTTGTTGTTTTTTTACCGGGAACATTTATTTTGACTTTATTGCTTCTATTATTTCTGAAAATATGTTGGCCATGACCCAAAGTAAGTGAGCTAAAGTTCTGAAATTCTTTAAAGAGCAATTAGTAAGGCTCTAGATCGATTTTTCCCCCTGGAACCTTGCATTACCATTTTCTCTGCTTCCAATTTCATTCCATAACTTTAAAACCAAACAATTCACATCCATGTACTTAAACATGGATGTGAAACAAAACAAGCTATTGTTTTGTTTCATGAAATTTTATATTTTCATGAATTAGAAATAACAATAGTCATAAAATGCTAAAATAACACCTGTAACCCATCTGCAGTTACAAGAGGACCGAATGTGTTGACAGTGGTGAGAATCTGGAACTATTTTTGTTAAAAGTTGGGCTCATGATAACACCAGACCTGTTCTGCTGGCAAGGAAGCCCACCCACACCCTCTCGCCCTACCCAACAAAGGTATTTCTAAAAAAGCTTGTAGACAATCTATATAAGAGTGTCAATGGTGCAAAGACAAACAAACAAATAAAAACATTATTTATGACATCCATCCATTCAAACCGTTTCTTTATAAGTATCCACACAATCTCTTGAAATCCACTTGACTTTTTGTGGCACATCTGTTTGATCATAGATCCTTTTTTAGCACCAACACTCACTGTAGCAGCGGCTTGTGTTGCCATGGCAATTAACAAGATGTGTGAATATCAAAGTCACGGAGACAAGAGGCTTATGACTTTCACAAAGAGAGATCATTCAACTGACAAATGGATTCATTAAAGCATGGGCTTAGTTATTCCCTGAAAGCTAAGGTTGTATTATCCCCCTGATCACAAGCAAACAAAGCCTCCCTGCCAACAGACTTTGCTATACTTGATTATGTGCCATATCACTCCCAAAAAGGTTTATCATACCATTAATCTTTATTTCTACAGAACCATAATGTGCATGACTGTGTTTGGCGCTGTTTGTGGAAGTCAAATTGGGGAGCGTCAGAATAATATTTTTTGACCATCATGTGTCTAAGTGCCTATAAAGGTCAGTTTTGTTTAACTTTAGGGTTCCTATGTTTTCCACTACATCCCAATATAGTTTTCCAAACATCTGCTGAGCACAAAAAACATTTTGGATCCTAGTACCACCTTAATTACGCTCAAAAATAATTCATTTGCCCATACCTACACAGGGATGTACATTTAGTTTATCTAAATCCCAGCGTTTCCACTCCTTCCCTTGATTATTCTAAAATAGAAAATAGTGTGCGTGCACTATTTGTGGTTAGTTTATTCATTCTGACAGACTGCACATCTACCCAGGAAGTATTCCTCCAAAAAACATTTATTGTGACAAACGCAAGTATGAATTATATCAAAAAGTTCCTTGGTTCGAATCCTGGTCCTGGATCTTTCTGCATGTTCTTCCTATGCATGAGTGAACCCAAACCAGGTACTTTGGCTTCATCCCATAGTCTAAAAACATGACTGTTAGGTTCATTGGTCGTTCTAAGTTTCCCTTAGATATTGGCGTATGTGTGTCTGTGACGGAGTGACAACATTGTCAAGAATGTACTCTGCCTCTCACTCAATGAGTGCTGAAGATGGGCACCACCTACCTCACTCCCACAATTCTGCAAGGACAAGCAAGTAGAGACTATGGATGGATGGATGGATGGATGGATGGATGGATGGATGGATGGATGGATAAATCTAACTAAATGGATGGACTGACCTCCTCTGAAGGTCAACCAGATTTCTCAAGTGATTTGTTTTTTTCTAATTCTAATATCTAAGTCAATTTAAAAAGCCAAATCTAGACAATCTAAGCAACAAAATGTACTGATGCAGAATATATTTTTGGACTGCTGCATTCACTTGAGAAAATGTAAGTAAATAAATAAATAAATAAATAAATAGACATCTGAATAGTGACATTGCATATTGGTATTATGTTTTAAAGCAGCAGGAGTTCAGAGAAGAAAAAATTGTAGGTGAACCAGGATCTGTAAAGGAATTTGTTCATATGCGTGTACGTGTGAGCCATATGCTTTTACATGTGTGTTTAATAGGCTCTGATTTTTCTCCCTTTGGCTTCGCTGAAAGTATAAGCAGAGAGCACATTGAATAATGAGGCTATTACAACCACAACAGAACGAAGAGCATTGCCTGCTCTTATTCAATAATGTGTGTGCATGCCTGAATCAACAGTAGTGTGTGTGTGTGTGTTGTGTGTGATCCTCCTAGTCAATATGCTTGATGGACCTTTGCTCCATATTTTCTCCTTATGATACACTCCTCCTGGAGCATCACAAGTAACTCAATATTTGGTTCACAGAACGAGTCCTGTGGAGAATTGGTAGACTTGACTTGAACATGTCTCCGTGTGTTTGCATGTGCAAATATTTGTCTATTTAAAAAAAAAAAAAAACAGAAGTGAGAAATGTTGCAATATTCTTTTTAGACTCCACTCATCTGGAAACATATCGACTTCAACTCAAAATGGTCTTTTGGTAAACCATATCCTCTAAAGTATCTCATGGAATCGCAACAATGCTTATCTGTGTTTCAATGTTAAGTCCTGACTAGAGCTGGAGTAGATTTGGTGTCTTTAAAGAGGGGGCATTCAGTGTATCATGATCAGCTTGTTTTAGTTAGAAATTGACTGCTAACATACAGAGGTCTGCAGAAAATAGGTTAGGAGCACACTATGTGATCATCAGATATTCCTTTCTAACAAGGAATACAATTTACCTTGCAGACATTTGGAACTTAGTGTAGGTCTTTCATAAATCCATAACAAAGCTTTTGGATTAGTCCACTCTTTCCCCAACTTTTCTGATGGGATTAAAGATAAAAGTCACCAATGCCAACCTGGAAAACTTTGTATGTTTGCTAGTACAGTTTTGCAATGTTAAAAAGAGAAATACTTAAGATATATTTCAACTTTTTCTTCCTCTACCAAATTGGCAACAATATCTTATGCATTTACCAAATTCCCTTGCGTTATAAAAGTGTTTTCTTTTACTATCCAATAAAAAAAATAGTAATTTGTTAACCACATGAACAATAATCAATGGACACAATGCAAAAATGGTGGTTTCATTTTCCAGCGTACATCTAAGTTTCTACTGAGTATGAAATCTATCACCTGTATTTTAGTTGTTAGTCTTCTGGAAAAAAAATAACTCCAGAATTTGATTAACTGAAAGCAAAAGAGCCAAGAAGAAAGCTTTGACCTTGTTACCCCCTTCAGCCTCTGTAATGACTCCTCTGTGATCAAGTAGTGTGTAAAGACACCAACACCCCAAAGCCAGCGATAGGCTTTACATCTGTCCCAGTTCGACTGTGAGCAGCATGCGAAGACAGTGAGAGAGAAATTCCATCTCAAAGGCAATTTATTCTGACAGGGTTGGAGCTGTTTAATTAAGATCTTCTGAACTTCATGTGTCCAATTTAAAAGCGCTATTGCACTTGCAAGCAGTGCAAACTTTGTAGAGGTTGGTGAATGGATGTAGGTGATAGGGCTTAACATCCCTGATTGAATCTGAAAGAAACAAAAAAGAGGGGGGGAAAATAGCTGGAATGGCATTGGGGTTGTTGGTAATTATTTTATATATCTATTAATGTTTGCACTTTTTGAGCACCAAAACGTTTCACTATTTCCTGAGTCAATATTTGTTCTCAATTCTAAATAGCAAAAAAGATGCTCAAATTTAATATTGAGTAAAAATATGTGCCCTAAACTTCTGAATGAATGGGACAGGAAGTGTTTTGTGGTATCCTTGCACTGACAGTCAGCTTAATAGTGAGAAAACAATAGATGTAATTTATGTCTATTTGCTCTGAAATGATTCAAAGTCGTTAAACACGGTGTTTCATTGAAGAGATTCATGGCTCATAGATTGTTATGAGCAAGCAATGGCCAATAATCTACAAACATCACTGGCTAATTTTCAAGTGCATCATTTCACAATAACGTATACGCAGTAACAGCAATAAAAAATTAAAGACTCAACTCTCAGAGCAGAAGTACAAGTCAGGTTTTCAGTCTTTAGGACGCAAGCCTAAGCGTAGTCTGAAGTTATTTTTATTTCTGCAACTTAAGAGTGACTCAAATTAGCAACTGTAACGCGAGACATTTTATCCTATTGTCACTTTTTTCACGCTTTTTTTCCATTTTCCCAGACACATTTGGTCCTAAAACTGAATACACAACCATCCTGAACCACAAGTTTGAGCACAACTGAGAAGGAAAATGTATAAAAATCACTAAACCTACCCTCCAACACCTAAATATCATGAGGTCCATTTGTACGAAAAATAATTTTAAACCTAAATTTACTAATTTGCAAATTGTGTTCCTTTACAAACATCAGTAATGACTTAATTTTTCAAACTACCTGACAGTGAATAGTAGGAAGATGCACTGGCCAAAGAGCACTGTTAATGGCAACACAAATCATCAGGCAACAGTCATTGGTCCAAAAAGTCATTTACAAAACAGCATTAGAAACAAACACAAACCCTTATTTAAGAAAATATTAGGAAACAAAGAAATAGCCCATCATAGAGATTATATGATATACCCAGATTTGATGACAGCGCAATAACAATTAAACACTGTGAATAGGCTAGAAACATTGTCTGAATGAGAGTCCATCACACTGACTGTCTTTGTCCTCTGTTGGACTGTTAGGGAATCCATTAAACTAAAATGGAAGTCATATTAAAGTAGTTAACTTTACATGAAGATCCAAATTAACTGTGAATGTACAGAAGAGCACATGAACTCCAAATTAACAGCACATCTAAAGCCATGCAGTAATGAAATTGAGGGAAGACATAACACTTAATTATGAATAAATGATCGGTATATAAATGAATTATGAACCTTACATTTGAAAGGGAGTTTCACATTAAGAAACAATCACTGATCTGTCTGCATTTCTAACAGCTGAGTTAAAGGGGTGAAATAATTCAACCACACTGACAGAAGAAGCAAATTTGTGCATTAAAGTCAATGAGAGTGCTTGTTAGTATGAGAAATGAAAGACAAAATAGATGGGCACCTTGCTCACAAAACAAATCCAAAGCTGCATTTATTTGGATTCTGCCTTAGATCCTGACGAATTTCAGTGAAAATAGTTTTCAAGTAGGTAATTCAAGCGGAGTAAGTCAGAGAAGGCATTCAAAGGCTTGAACTCAGAGATGCAACCAAAGGCTCAATGACAAAGATGTGCAATGTTTTTTCCACATATGTACAGATTCACACAGATGGTCATATGAGTGATCCAGCCTTCTTCGTTTGCCTAAACCGATTTCACTTACAGAGGTGCACAAACACCGACATGTAATAACAGACCAAGAAATCAAAACTAGACAGACAAGAGTCCATTCCTCCTTCATGACTGGCATGATAACTGTACTCTGACAACATCATGGAGAACTGACCTGTCTGAGTGTCACTCCTAATCAGACTTTATTCATTGGTGCCCACACTAATATCTACTCATGAGTAAGTTTCTCAAGAATAATGCAACTCTTGCGTGGGGTCCTCAAAATTGTCAAGTTGAGAGAGTTGTGTGACGACCATGTAAATCAGAGATGATTAAATACTCCCACAGTGAAACAAAATAATTTGATACACAAATTATATTCCTATCCATATCTAAAATTTTCAGCTGCCATTGTGCAATTAATAAGACTATTTAAAAATACTTTTCAAGCCCAAGTACAGCAGTCAAGAGCTAAAAGTTACATAAGAGCAGTCAAAGACATCAGAAAGAGCAATATCTGCATCAAAGACGAGCCAAAGTCATCAAGAACCAGGCATTTAGCTGGTTCCACATCGCAGCACATTGATTTTTTTTAGCCACAAAATTCAATTCCATAAAAAAACTGCATAAAAAATTTTGATCATTGCACAAATTTTACTTTAAGAAAATACAACTGTAGCAAAAACTGTGTAAAATAGATACACCTTTATTAACTTGATGTTTTTATTTAAGAACAAAAAAAACATTAAATTTAAATAAAAAAAACAATTAAAATGATGCTTCTATGCTCAAACAAACCAAATAACTTCCAGCCCAGAAAATCCAGTTACACAAGACCATCTTCAGCCTGTTGAGGACAGAGTTATTTCTAACAATCTGAGTCTTTACAGTGAGATACAAATATACCAAAACAGACTTGAAATGTTAATGTATCTTCCCGGCACTCAAAGTTTGTGTATTATGATGCTCATCAAACATCACGATAAAAGAAGATGAGTCACATGTTCTTAAGCAGGGGTCCTGTTACATCTTGTTAAAAGCTAAGATAAAACTAATTATGGAACAAAAACATGAAGAAGTCAGTTTGATGTTTTAAGAATGGTTGCTAATGCCTTGTTACAAATTAAGAAAATAAAAAAAAAGTCACATTTTATCTTTTCCTTTGTTCATTTGCCTGGCAGGAGGTGAGGGAATAAAACGTACTTGGAGAAAATTGTAAGGACTCAAGCAAAGTCAGATGTGCTGCAAAATGAGCAATATAAAGTGGCAATAATTGCCCACACACACTAAAATTAAGGATTTACAATAAAGTAATAGTTTATTTTCTTTTAAAGTTGTGGCTGTTATGGAACAGGACTAACTTCTCCTCTCTCACAAATGTTATTTGTGTTTTTGCAATAAAGAAATAGTAAAGCTTCTTTTATACGCATTTACAGAATTGCAACAACTGCTATTATTGCAGCCATTTAGATTTTTCCAAGTCATTTCTCACAGCTAGGAATGCATACAACTTAAAATGAACAAGATTTTAGGTTTCAATGTGGCAGGGGGAAATATTCATGAGTGCGTTTTGCTAAGAACATTACATTTTCCTTATTTCTGGCGAGTCTTTTAGTTTGATCATCTCTAATGTGTATCTTTAAGTTGGTCTGCCCATTTTAGCATTCGTGTTCCTCTATTCTGTTTGATATCAAGCTTAATTTATTGATTGATTGATTAAAGCTACAACTGACTGACAGTTTTTCTGAATAATCCAGTAGCACACAGAAGTTTCATTCTTTGAGGTCTGCATGTAGCTGTTTGACTGACAGGAGGCTGCAGTGTCACATTTCACACTTTTCCTTTCTTACAGCCACACCAGCGACATGTTGCTCTCTCATTCCTGGTTATTGACCAAGTCGGCTCTGGTGAAGCCAAAGGCCAATACCTTAAAAAGGTGTCAGAACGTGGCCTAGTTTATTGGTCTGCTAATATATTGCCCTTCCAATCGCTGGATGCACTTTTTTAGACAAATGCTCTAAAATTAAGCCTCTTTCTGTTTTGCAAATTCCTGAAGAGATAAAAACTTTACTGCAGGCAAATAACTGAATGCTATTTCAGTTCCAGATGATTTCTCTTCAGATAAAGTTAAAACTATGCCTTTTTGTTCTCCTTCTACAGTCTGAGTTAAAGCCTTTCAACAAACTAGAGCTTTGTTTAATTAAACTGCAATGCAATCTGGTCCCTAAAGACATAACCAGACAATACTGAAGTTATACCAACAGTGGTATTTTAAGATGGCTTCAAAGCTACAGAGAAGTATGAGATTTCTCTTTTGCTCTCATGTCACCAGGTTTCTAATCGACTGCAGTTTTGGTGTCTAGGCTATGTGGAGAGGAAACAGAAGAGATAATGCAATGATACCTGTTCAGTGCATAACCTTTTGCATTTACACTTCCTCTTTGTGACTCATTTCAATCATGATAAGCTACACAGAAGGAATATTTGTTAAGGACACTCATAATGTCTGCTGAGAGGCCTAGACACTGAATAAAGCATCGGAAAAGGTCTCAAAAAAAAAAAAAAAAAAAAAAAAACACTGGCAAACTCAGATAGGTTTATGTTGATTTTCAAATAAGGAAGAGAACCAGCCATTCAACCGTGATTGAGCTCACCTCATCTACTGAGTGAAAGTTTAGTACTTAAAACTATTTTCATACGCCTTGACCCCAGACACAATTTCTTGTATCATAACCAAAGACTTCAATGTATTGCGTTTGGATTTTATGTGAGAGATCAACACAAAGTAGTGCTTCAGAATTTTAATTCACACTCATTTATTATAAAACCCAAAAAGTTAAATTCAGTGGAACCAACTCTGTCCAATAGTTAATACATAGAGCCTAAATGAATGTAATGTATTCTTAGTGTAAGTGCTGTTGAATCTTTGCTTTACTTTGACACCTCCTGTTCTGCACAGGCCTTACATTCCCCACCTTCCCACGCTGCCCAGATCGGAGCCACCCCAAGCTCCAACCCAATTCCAACCCAACTTGGGGATCAATTTATATCAGAGGTGAAAAAAAGAAAACCGTTAAAAGTGTTGAAGTCTGAGGACAAAGGGTTCTGTTAGCAATAGGAACCAAATCCATACACAGATCAATGTTGCATGAGGGAGGTGATCCCAGAATCACCTCCAGTATAATTTTACTATAACCATACATTACTGGTCAAGACATGGCTGAAAGCTGCACTTTGTAACATTTATTAAAAAAAAAAGAAACTGAAGAGAAATGAAAACCCAAGAGAAAACCAAAACAATCTGAGATCCTTAAAGGTGCTACAGACATATCCCAAAATAAATGTGGCTGTAAATGGTGTTTCAAAAAGTTTTGTTACGTTAGGGCTGAATACTGACACACTCAGGTTTTTATTTCTAATTTTTTTTAAATCTTGTTTTCATGTATTTAACAGAAAAGTAAGACCTTTCAAAACATTTTGACTCTCAGAAGAAAATTTTGTGTGTGATTTAAAACACAAACAAGAAAGAGAGAAAGATGAAGTAAACCAGAATAAAATGTAAAGAAAGGAAAGAAAGAGAATGCAAAAAAAGTCAGAAAAAACCCCAGCAAGTGTTAGACAGACGGACTGAATGTATGATGGCATGACGGTGTCAGGTGAAATCATTGAAAAAATACTTTATTTTACCCGTTTGCAATTTTACTCCCAAAATATCAAAATCTGTTTTCGTAAAAGCCCAGCACCGTCATTCATTGCCGCTGAATTGGTAAGGGACTATGTAAACAAAATGAGATTCATCTGCATCTTTGCGCCCTGAAACCCCTCATTCATCTATCCCTCCCAACAAATCTATCCTCTCCATTTCTTTCATCCACCCTTGTCCCTCCCTTCTGCCGCCTCCATCCTTCCTCTGCGGCCCACTTCTGTGCAGGGGGAACAGCAGCAGCGGCTTCAATAATTCACTTCCCCTCAGAACAGGTTGTGTTTGCATTGTAGGGCGCTGCAGGCGAGAACAGAGAGGGCGAGGAAGAAAGATTAAAAACAAGGAGGAATGAAGAATGAAGTTGCAATGAATGAAGACTTTGACTACAAAGATGGAATGAAAGTTTTAAGAAATGCAGCTATAGCCCAGGACTGTTGTTGTGAGTAATCATGATGTGGAAAAACAAAGGAGAGGGGGGGAAAATGAGAAAATGGTTTGCAGGGAACAAGTAAGCTTCATTTGTGATCACAGATGCACTTGCTGTCTTTAGTGCACGTCCTGAAAAACTGCCAGAGCGTACCCTCAAAGGTGTTCACTTAGCAGAGACAGTAAAGTAGAGATTAAGGAACAACAGATGCTCCAGAAACAGTAAA
This sequence comes from Alfaro cultratus, assembly GCA_903066825.1. Classification (NCBI taxonomy): domain Eukaryota; kingdom Metazoa; phylum Chordata; class Actinopteri; order Cyprinodontiformes; family Poeciliidae; genus Alfaro; species Alfaro cultratus. Next base: position 55,692 of record CAEFZX010015980.1, on the reverse strand, counting down.
ATAGTGTGCAGCACAGAAATATTTCTGTGACACGCCAACACTGTTCAAAAATACTGAGGACTCTCAGCCAAGAAAGCAATTTCCATCCACATTGTAGTGGGATTTATCACAAAACAACAACGAAATGAAATGCCAAAAATCATAATCATTCTTTTTGAAAAAAACAAAACAAAAAAAACATGGCAAATGCTTGTAATTGTTTAACTTAGAGTTCCTGTTTAGTTCTATTAGGTCACCTGCTTTATTCACGTCAGACAAAATGTAGTGATTGATAAAGTTCACACTAGTTACTTACTGCATGTTATGGTGCTTGGTGCATTTAGCATCCAATAACTTTGTAATAGTCTGTTCAGTGACACCTCCAAATAACTATTTTGATCAGAACCTAAATCAATGGTATTACAACTAAGGCTAGATTTGAATGTATCTAATGAATCCAAACATTTTTCTGTTTGGATTGAACTGATCTGCTTTGGACTGATCAAAATTGTGTTTACATACTGTTTGTCTGAATTGTAAAGTGCCAGGGATTACAATTTAAAAGTATTTTTTATTATTATTTTTAATCCAATAATATATGCAGAGCAAATGTTTTGTTTTAGCTCCAAAACTTTCAAATTAATTATCCATAAAATTTGTTTCTTAAGGCAAACTATTTTATTTACATTTATAGACACATCTATACTTTTAGATGGAAGTTATAAAAGAAATTGAAGTTCCTTGTTCCTTCAAAAACCATTGATAAACACTTTATTTCAATTTAATGAAAAAATAATTCCAAAAACCCTAAATGAATAAGTTTAAACCGTTGGAAACTAAAACCAAACTGACTTCATTTAGTGCATTTACTTCTTCCATATGTCTAGTGAATTATAATTTTTGCTTTTCTAGTTGCACATTGCAGTGTAACTCCATAAAAGAAGCCTCCAAGTGAAGACTTCAGCCATATATGATAAATCTGTTTTGTTGCTGGAGTCCAGCCAGAGTAGCCACAGATAGCAGCTGAACCATTTTTTGTCCCCAAAACTTTGTGAAACATAAACCATATTTTGGACATGATTTCTAACCAACATACTATATCGCATGAACTTGAAAGCGCCCTCAGTCTTGACTCTTCCCACCTGCCTTTCACTTGTACTTGTGTGCATGTAGAGCTGCTTCACCCTATTTGCTCTGACAGTGCATCTGTTTTTCCTCCCAGTTTTTCCAGGCTTCAGACAGAGAGATATGGCTCAGTAAGGTAAAGACTTCATTTTTTTCCCCAAACAGTGCAACATGGGAAATTAACTTTTTGCAAGACCTGAAAATAAAATCACAAATCTCTCAAATGGCCTTTGTATTACCTCTTGTTAGGGTTGCTAAATCACATGTTCAAGGGTAAATCTCTTGCAGGTTTGTGTCATTTTGATTCTTTTGTAAGTAGACATTGCTCTCCAAAAGAACTGCATGCAAGAGTATTTTTTTCCCATTTCAGTCTGGACTAAAGCAAATAAAGTTTAGGTCTCAACCTTTTCCCCCACTCCTACTCTTGCAGCGATTCATTCCCACTGTTCCTTTCTCATTTTCTAAGCCCCTTGTCGGTCTACCTCTCTGTCTCCAGGGAAGCCTTTCTTCTTTTAGCTGCTCTGTATCTGGCCCTGCCCTTTTCAAAGTCACTCTCACTGTGTCCCTCTCCGTTTTTAATAAGTGCATTTTCTTCAGCCACATATCGTGTCTTTTTTTGATCCCTTTCATGAGTCAGATCCCATCCACTTTATCACATGTCAAAACTGAATAACATTTCCATTAGAGTTGGCCTGATATTTTAATGCCTGAAGTTGAAAGGTGTTTCTATTGATGAATAAATGAGGACATACATTTTTCAGAAGTATATTTAACTCACTTGAGCTTTAGATATGTATGATGAATTATGAAAAGGATCTCCTGTAAAGGTTTTTTTTTAAGTCAGATATTTCATACATCACAGCTGCTAAAGTCTTACTTTTCAACTGTGTTATGACTTTACAGTCATGAGATCAGATGACAAATGGGAATACTGCTGAGTATCTTTGTATTCTTAAGTAAAAAGTGTGAAATTTACCTGATGCATAATCTTGCCTCACAGTACATACTCCACAAATGAAGAATGGAAAAGAAATTACATTTTTGCAGGGTAACGGGTCCTCACTGAGCCAGGGGCGTCACAGTAATTGAGTTAAAAAAAAATTCTCATGTAATCATTTGGAAATAGAAAATCTAGTTATTTTTTTTTTTACCCACATAGAATACATTTCTACAAACTTGCTTCTCTGAAATTCATTGCTTTACTTTGACAACTTCAAAGAAGATGTAAACACAGGAGCTTTCCTTCATTTTACTGGTTTAATAGTGAGAGGACAGTCACTAACTGCGGTTTTTCTGAAAGGCATCCAAACTACTTCAAGTCAGAGAAGAACAGAAACCAAAGATGTACAGCAAAGTTAAAGAAGATGTTTCAGCTTCATGTAATGCACAGAAAAACCCTCAGATTCAAACGTTCACCTACTTTCACTGCCCCATAAAACACTTTTCACAGACGGCTTCCTTGAATCCCCAAAATATGAATGTCTTTAAGACCATAACAGTTGATATACTCCAATAATGTTTTTTGTTTGTTTTTTTCAAAATGCCTATCGTATCATGTAACTGTTAACACTACCTATGTCCATTTGTTGCATTTGTCTGCAGTTATTTTTGCCTCCAAACTTTTATAAGCTTAATTGTGCAGTTTTACGATGTGATACGAGATAAAGAGAGTTTTTGTTTTCTGGTTTTGCAACAAACTGCAGTCAGACTGCCAACTTAATGCAGATACAAGCATCTCAGACAGCCATCTGAATATCACCTCCATCTATGCATCTTGAGGAGTGTTTTCACACCCGTTTATAGTGTTTGGACATGATTCGATTGGTCAGGAGACATCTTGGAGCCAGGTGTGAATAAAGTCTTAATGATTGTATTGCATTGGAGTAAAATGGATTGATGTGAATCATATTTGCATTCAGGGCCTTGAGATAACACCAGTCATACTTGGGAGTATAACAACTGCAGTAAACCGACATGTAATATGTTCTTCATGCATGCGTGGGTTCTCTCCGGTTTCTCCTGCTTCCTCAAGGTCCAAAAGCATGACTGTTAAGATAATTGTTCTGGCTAGCTTGCTCTTGTGTATGAATGTGAGTATGCATGGTCGTTGGTCCTGTTTTCATGTGTTGCTTTGTGTTGGACTGGCGACCTTCCAGGATGTAACCTCGCCTCTCACCCAGTCACAGCTGGAGAAAGTCACCTAAGTCTGAGAACTTCTACAAAAGCAGCATGACACAAAATTTAAAACTGTGACTTTGAAAACTACATTGTAACTTGATCATAAATCAGCCCATGCCTGAATATAAGTATGACAGGTCGAAATTAGCACAGTCCAAGAGGTTGTCTGCATTTCCATTCTTCACAGAAAACTTAAGAGTCTGAATTGTTGTCACTTCAGCTCAGCTACCAGTCAGCAGGGTCAGAGTTTTAGGAGTGTTTTACTTGGAAAGCATATTTTTAGCCTTGAGCTGCTCCTCAAAAGCAGAGGCATGAAGCAGACATTATACATTCATTTCCTAAACTGACGTTCCTTGAGACAGAGAGAGCCTCAAAGTACCTTTTTCCACACCAACATGCAGTAACACAGTTAATCCTTTATGACTGGCAGAAACAGAGGAATGGAAACATGTCCGTGGCAGAATTCTTAACTTTTCATGCTCTTTCATACAATCAATGATATTAATTAAAACCAGCTCAAACTGCTAAATTATTAACACCAATGCTGTAGCTCAAGGGGCTTGTGAGCTTATTTGATGTTACTGAGGGAGTACATCAGTCTAAAAAGGTTGTGAAATACTGAACTTCACCAAGGGTGCAAAATAGTTTATTCATGAAAATATGTGAAAAATGCTTATTATTTTGCGGCAACATAAAACATACATTTATATATCCAATGGTTAAAACTGTGCTGTCTGGTGAAAATAAGAGTAATTTAAAAATGAGAACTTTCTGCTTTATATCATGTCTTAGTGTTTATTTTATTTTATTACTTTAATGAGTAATGAGATGGCCGGTCGATGCACCTTTCACTCTGGCCTCATTTCCTGTAACTGTGTCTAACCTATACGGTCTTCTTGCTCCCCAGTGTCAGCGTTCCACCCTGTTTCCCGAAAGCCTTTCTGCAGCTTTCAATGACAGTATGAGCTATGTCCTATATATCCTGAAAGTGGAGAAGTGGGTGGATTCTTGCCACTGAACTTTCAGATGATAGTGAGAATATGACAGGGCTTTGGAGGAGCAGGGTGCAGGATGTAAAGAAAGAGAAGGATACTAAGCAGAAGACGAAAGAAAATGAGGGGAATTAAAGGTTTTTTTCTGCTGAAATGGTTTGGATCAAGAGAGGGAATTAAGATGTAAAGAGGATGGAAAGCAAAGAAGTGGGTATGCTTTACTTGACATGCTAAGGGTATGCATGGCTGGGAAAAGAATCAGCGAGAAGTGAGGAGGAGGGAAGGCATGAAGATGACAGGAACATCTTTTTTTGACAGGTAAAAGTTTAGTGGACGGGTAAAGACAGAGTGAGGGAGGAGGAGAGACGGATCAGGATGTGTAGCTGGTGGCAGGTAAATTGCTACACTGAGAACATGGTTACTTTCAGCATATCCAACAGATTATACCTCCATCTTCTCTGAGCCAGCTGAGATGGGCGGAAAAGGGATGGGAAAAGTGTGAGACCAGCAGGCTAAAAGTGCGAACATTTTAAGTGTCAGAATTTTTTACTCAAACTCCCATTTGCAGAAGTGGGAACGGGAGGATCTTTGCCACTTAGAGAAAATTTGAGACAGCCAGTGAGAATGGCGAAGAGGCAGGGAGACGGTGAGCTCTCAGAGCAGCACGCATCACTGAATTATTGAGGCCAGATGTGTGTCAGAGCAAAAGATAGATTCCACTGTTGATCCCCTCTTGCTGTCAGAAAGTTTAGTTGGACATGACCAAATCCACCGATTGTGGTTGCTTGCTGTGGTTTCTGGGTTTCCAGCCGAGCAAAAAAAGGATCATAAAGCCAAACGGTACAAACACAACAGTTTCAGTCAAATTGTTGGGTTCTTACTGCCCTGTAAAATTTTCCATGACATTTTTCCAAAGGAGTCATTGCATTTAGCTCTTGGGATAGATACAAATGTGAGAAAAGGGCAAGAATGGTTTCTATTTGCTTTGCACAACAAGTCAAATATCTTGTTTTCTAAGTGAGTCGAGAAACAACCATTTAAAAATCCCCGAGGAGATTTACACCAAAAGCTGGAGAGAGCCAATACAGAAATTGGATTGTTTCTTTTTCACCACAATCATTTTTCTTCTCAGCTTAATAATGAAAAATGAAAAGTTAAATGAAGAAAAGTCTTAACTTGTATTCGTTATTGAAAATATTGTACTGTAAAATGTATACTATTATATGAAAACTATCTTAAAGGATTTCATTGACACCTCTGATCATCTCTGATTTTGTTGCTGTCGAGTGCTGAGAAAACATATTTTGGTGCATCGCAATAAAATTTTGGCAAATCATATTTATATCAAAATTTCATTAAAAGAAATAAAGTCAAACTTTTTGAGGTTTATTACAAGTCTATTAATTTTTCTTCCTGTTAATTTTCATTTGTATCACTTTCAGTTAAAGAAACCTAAATTTCAGTTCCTCAGAAAATGGGATTACTCCACAAGACCAATGAAAGGGAGTTTTAATTGTAAACTTTTAGGTTATTGGATACACAATCGTTGACAAAATCAACCATGGTTTCTGAGTTACCATGGTGATGAATCTTGGAAAAATGTTAAGCAGTGTTATGATACTAAAAATGAGTTGAACTTGAAGTCTCCTCTTTGAAACAAGTCTGGTTTAATAAAACAGATCATGTAATCCTGATGGATTCTTTTGGATTAAAATACTCAAATCTTTGATTCTCATTATTTTTGTTGCTTTAGATACTTTTGGTCATTTATGTTTCCCCTCCGCTCATGTGTCTCATATGCCCTGACCAGCTGCTGTTTGTTTCTATCGTGCCTCAGTTTGTGAGGCCAGACAGTGATTCAGGCTCCAGAGTTGCTCCATAGATTATCGTACCTCTTTTTTATGTATTTTAGTTTTTGCTCTCTTGGGAAATAAATTTTTATAGTCATGCTAATCCCCTTAATCTCTAAGGTTTATTTATTTGGTTCCTGAAGGGAACAGCACAATTGAAACAAATCCTGAACACTGATTGATGCTGAGTTTCATAGTAAGTAGATCAGGAACCAATTATTCTTTCAAACAGAGATGTTTGTAACATATCTCAAACAACTCTTTAAAGCTACCCTTCAAACTAATTTAAAAGACAAAACACTGATGTAGATGGCCATAAAAAAGTGCATCTATTTTCACTTTGATTCAAAACTCTGAATAAGGACTGACAGATAAAAATGCTGCAAAGCTTTTTGTGGCAATGTGAAGGGATACATGTTGAGGACAACGGAAAGTGAAATGAAGGAGAGAAGAAGAATGAACAAGGGTAAGGGAAGTGCAAGAGGAGGCAGACGGTCTCTGATGTAAGCTATGTTCTCACCACTGTTCACAACCATCCTGTTGCCTCCATAAATAAGTTAAATGCCAAATGTTCCCTCCTTCACATGTCCAAGGCGAATGCACAACATAACACACTTACTCACAGACAGGGACCTTCCTCCTGCACTCCAAGGACAATAGCACAAAGAAAACGCAACTAAGACAAAGTGGAAATTAAACAATACGATGTTCTGTGTCCCTAAAAATGTGACTGGAGAGAGAAGCACACACTTACACATGCACACAAAAACATATATTTCCTCCTGAGGCCGAGCCAGCAAGAGGTGCTTGATAATGTCTGACAGAGTGACAGGACTACAGAGGAGAAAAGTGAAGTTTGCCTGACAGTTTTTTCCAACCCACAGGGCGCCCACATTGCCCGGTAAAGCTCAGAACCACTCTAGGTGTGCATGTGTGTTTGTGTGTGTGCGCGCATGTGAAGGAGAAGGATACTGACAATTTTAAAGAGAGAGAGAGAGGGTCAGAGTGAGCTAATGACAAAAGTGCAGCAAAAGGTGAGCAGTGGAATTGGTGTTTCTGCACATGGATGTCTCTGTGTGTGCATGTGAAAACCGTGTTCTTGTGAACATGATTGTATGTGGATGGGATCTGCATGAACTAGAGAATCGTCTAAATGAAAGCGTGACATGCAAGGTAAGATGGTAAAAGGAAATTTAAATAAATAAATAGTATGTGGGCTGCACTGTAATTTTAGAGAGAAAATTATAGTGATTCTGATGGCAATTGAGAGCCTGCGAGGTACTTCTGTAGTCTGCAAAATTGCACCGCATTTTACTTGTTTTCATCCAGCTTTCATCTTTGATTTTTATTTTGAATAAAGTTGCAGGAAAACAGTCAAAAGGAAATTTGATAATAGCAAACAGTTTGTCAGGATGTGTTAATTCTCTTTCAGTTCACTGTGATAGTGATGAAAGCGGATTGGAAGCATGAACTAAAAAAAAGCTCAAAATAATATTCATGATGAACACAAAACCTATGATATTAAACAATCAAATTATTTGGATTACAATAATTTAGAAATGTTTCATGAAACGAATAAGTTAGAAACAAACTAATGAGTAACTTGGGGCTCAGTATTATTTCCATGCAACCTTTTGAAAAACTTGGACCAAATGGACAAACGTTATATAAACTTTTTAGTCATTAGTAAGTGTCAAGCTTACTTATTGGTCCTTTGGCAAAGCTTAGAAAGAAAATCAATAATAGACTTCACAGCAGGGCTTTTCACCAGGATAAAGAATAACCAGTTAGGTGGTCCAGGGCTTCGCCCCACTGAAGAAAGATTTCAATGTAGTGCTTTGCAATTAATTAAAGTGCACAGAGTTCATCGATTCACTAACTTACATATGATTCCCATTGTTATTTAAATACATTTTAATTGGAACAAGCTAACATTTACTGGCCTTTGACTTTAAAAATGGTGATCAAGTTAAATTAATCATAAAGTTTCTTTTGAGCAGTAACAAGTCATAAGCTTTTTTAGAGAACACCTATATTAGCTACAAATAAATGGTTTGGATTAAGCCTCCCATGGTTTTAGCGAGACAGTCAGGAGGAATGCTGAAAATGTTAAAGGGTAAGAAGGGGATTGTCCTATCAAACTGTCACTTTCAAAAACCACCCCAAAAAAAAAAAAAAAACAACAACCTGGAAACACGTACATGGGGTGAGTGTGACCACGTCGGACTGCGCACAGAGTAAAAATCTTGTGGGGTCTTTTAAGACTGCGGAGGGTTACAATATATTCCTATAATAAACTTAACCAATGAAAGTTCAGATCTAAATCTAATTGCTGACCCCCAAAATGACGACCCAACTCCATCCTGCATCCTTTTATCTATCTCAGGGGTTTGATTGTATCTTGTCAGAAGGTGATAAATCAAACGACTTCCCAATATGTTGTCTTAACTCTTATCCTTTACCCCTAGGTAGCAAGGCTAGTGTAAAACAGCTCCAGCGCATCACTGTGAGGCAGGTATGTGGCTCCACCACTGACCTGTGGGTTAATAGAAATGTTGTCAGGCTTTAATATCCAGTCAAGCACAAATAAAAAAGGCAAGGAGAGAAAGGAGAACAACAAAGGATCAAGAGGAAAAATGCACTCGAAAAATATCTATCCATCTATCTATCCATGTTGGAAAGACGAGTTTTAATTGGAAGAAATGTAATATAATGCAATAAAGGAAACGGTCACTCAGTTTCTGATGACATTACTGATTATATTCATCTAGAGTGGATGCATTTTGTTAGTGTGTGTTTTTGTTGTTTCTCATGTTGTGAGGACAGAAATCTGTTTAAACAGGCGTATCGTGTATGCATGCACACACTCCGGAAAGCGCACCTGTGAAAACATTATATGTGGACACATGCAGAAAAACTGAGCAAAGAGGGAAAGAGTGGGAGAAACATGGTGGGTGTCGGATCGTGGGAGGTGAGAGATTCTAATCATCTCTAGCTTAATGCTTCAGTCTCTTCTTATCACCGTCTGTCCTCCCCTTCTCCTCTCTTCCTCCTCTGCCTCAGAGCCACCAATAAATTATGGATGCTTATTAGAAAAAGGGCAATATTCAGCATCCCAAATAAACTCAGCAGCAGGAGACATAAAAGAGACGCAAACAAAAAGTGCTGATCTGAGGGGCGGAAGAGCTGGAGTTCCCGGGAGCAGGTGCTCAGGCCAGTTAAACCTGGAGTGATCTCTTTCTAGGTCATCGACATTAAGGCCATGTGCCCGCAGTCAAAGTGGAGGAAGCGACCGAGTCTTTTGCATCTGTAGTAGCCGAATACCACTGAATGTAGAGGCAGAAAGTGGTACTGCGACAACACAGAGACGTAAACTCAAAAAAAGTGTTGAAAGGCACACTCCAGAATACCACAAGGGAATAGAATTATCGACTTTGTCTTTATCGCTGTGCGATGGACTGGAGATCTGTCAGTCCATCACGCAGCCACATTGGGGGAGATGCAGTCATTGTCCGTCTCGCCCAACGACTGCTGGAGCCCTAGAGATAGGCACCAGACCATAAAACACAGAAACAATGTTTTTGATTTTCATTAGAGTCAAAGAAATACATAAACTAAGTTCTGCAGTGGAAGCAGCAAAAATTATCTCCATTTTGATCTTTGACTCCATACAACTAACAAAGTGGACTACTTAGTCTGCAGGTGTAATACAAAGTAGTGGACTTTTTAGTTGAAAGGTGTCAGTGCGGCAGCAGGGACAAAAGCTGTTGAACTGAGTATGGTTCTTTAAACAAGCAGGAATCCCTTGTTTACAACATTATTCAGGTTTCGCTCAAGACAAAAACAGCAAAAGGGACATTCTGAGTTTTTCTTTTGCTGTTTTTCATGTTATAACACGTACTCCGGGTTGTCATAGTTACACATCTGTGTCTACTGAAAATTGTATTTATTTTAAGCACATATGTTGGTCACTACTGGTGCTCTAACTTAAAGCACATTATTCCATTCAAAACAGAAAATTACACACTCACCCCCAGGCACTTTATTAGATGTAACTTGCTACTACTGGTATGCTTACCCTTTTGCCTTAAGAACTGCCTTGGTTCTGTTTGTAACAGATTCAACAAGGTGCCTCAAAAAGTTTTTCTGAGAGGTGGGTCCATATTGACATGGAAGCATTGACAATTTATCAGCTGAATGTTCAAGATGGAGCTAGATAATCCCACCACATCCCAAAGTCAGTCTGAGATCTGGTGACTGTGGGCTGCACTGGACTGACTCACTGAAAGCAGCTTGAAATGATTTGAGCTTTGCGACATGATGATGCCTCATCCTGCTGCAAGAAGCAATTAAAACGGGGGTGCCCGGGTCCATTTCTGAAAGGATAGCATCCTGCAACTTTTAGATGACTTTTTTTCTCCATCAGACCTGAATTAGTTGGCTGAATTTCCTCATCATCATGTAATTGAGCTCTGTGGAGGGTGGAAACGAAGCATGCACTTGGTTCAAGTGTGTTGGAGAAGTAGCACATATAGAAGTTGGAAGATAGCAACTCTTGGGAACTGGATAAGTACATAGTCAGCAATAACATTCAAGAAGGGTGATTTGGTACTAAGGGACTCAAAGTGTGCCTAGAAGATGTCCCCCACTTCATTGCATAACCAACAGCAGTCTAAACTATTAATATAAGGTTCAAATTCTGAAATAATCATACCATCTACAATGCAACACTCTAAATCACTTCTACTCTATCCCCATTCTGATTCTTGTTTTGAACAAAAACATTTCTTTACCAAATCTAGATGGGTAAATGCAATAACTTTCTACCATGTGATTGGTTGATTCTCTGTTTGTGTTAAGCAATTGAACAGTTGTAGCTAATAAAGGGGGCATACAAGAACTGAGGCAACAATAGAGTGCAATTAATCTCTGATAGAGATGAACTGGACTTAACTCTTTTCAACTTTTAACTCAGAATTGTAGTAACTGCAATAATTTCTCGTCACTGACTGCAGCAAACAAAGCTCCTGGTTAATATGAGCGCAAATATACACAGCCACACATGTATGCAGAGTTGGTATAAAAAAAATTAAAATAAAATAAAAAACTGAATTAAATATGTATCCCAAACATTCAAATTTTCCTCGGGCGACATCTTCAAAGTGATATTAAATTAGTGTGCAATTTAGGTACATTAAACTTTTTCAGTTTTTGCATCTCTTACAGTGTTTTGCTTTATGGCCAAGGGCAAGGCCTCTCCTCCTCTGCTACTGCTGCTACAGCCCTACTTAAAACTAAAAAAAAAAAAAAAAAACCCTGTTAAGCAAAGTCATTGATTTAAGTTCATTAAATTTCCTGTTAACAAGCACATAATGAAGCATCGTATTGCAGGCTAATGCAGTCTGGATTCCATCTACAGCAGCAGCTAATGGTGCTGTGTGACTTTGTCAAGCAATCAATAATTTGGTGTCTCTGTGAACTCTGCTGCTTCGCACAGTAAGATGTGACGCAGTGCCACGGAGATGGAAAGACACTTTTTTTTTTCTGGTACACTCTGTCTGTGTTCAGTGGTTCTGTGAAGGATGAACATCATTCAAGATTGTCCTGACATTTTCCAAACCTCCCTTTCTGCTACAGCGTATTGCAATTTGTTGCATGTGAATGCATGCCACATCAAACTTGGAATGCCCCCAGACTGCAGTATATCCAGACTAAATTGAAAATCACATTATATGTATGCAGGGATGGATGCGTGGAGATGCATGTAAAGAGCTTATCCCAGAGAGAAAACAGTGAAAATATGGTAATAAACAAGACGTTATATATGATCCTATCAGCCAAAGTGGGATTTGAAGAAACATATGGTATGTAGCTTTTTGCCCCCTCCTTGAAATAAAGCATCACACTTCCTTGGTACTTGTCCATTTGCAATCTGACAGACAGGTGTTACAAGCTTTCTGACAACCTATCAGAATTCAGAGAAGAGCAATCAATACCGAACTGCTGCAAGGAAAACAGTGACCGATCCATGATTCCCTGCTGAGCCAGCAAACTGTTGCAAAGTGAAGAAAAGTGTGGCTGCCACAGACAAACACGTCCCACTCAGGCTCTCGCACGCCAATGCACACACACACAAACTTCGAGGTTTAGAGGCTTGGACACTTCCCACACTTTGATGCACGAACACCTGCATGCACAGATTCACACAAGCACGGACTGACAACAACACATGCATCCAAACACACCCTGGAGAAGGCTACAGTAAATGAACCTCACAGGCGTCCAAACCGCCGACATCAATCAGGCACACTTCGCCGTTCGGTTCCCGACGGGCGCTGAGTCGCATCTGTCCGCTAAAGCAAGTGCTAAACAATTCCAAAGTGATGGAAAGCATTTTATGCATATGTGTGTGCTGCGTGCCAAACTCGTTGGCTCTCTTCCCTGTTCCTCCCAACTTGTGTTGTTTACCACATTTGTGCAAATTGTGAGACCGACTGCTTTCTTCGAATGAGTCCCTGTAGTCGTCAAGTTTTACCAAAGCACAAGAAAGGTGCTGCACAGGTCCACGTGATCCACCTGGGAGATTGGTTCCTGTGAATGCCGGCCAGAACATTCTCACAAAGCCCTGGGGCTTATCTTCCTTTGGCAGTGACTAAAGGAGCCCAGGTGCGCAGTACAGAATCATGCCCAAGTACGTATATACTTTTTACATGGATATGCACAAAAAAAAGGCACATTTGACTGATTTTAACAATTTTAGAATTTTATGTAAATGAGAAAAGGTGTTAGCGAGATAGCAGTTAGCTATGGCTATAAGAAGCATAGAGTGCTGAAGTACATCTGTGGGAGCTGTCTGAGCACTGCCAGTGCGCTGGCTGAAATAAGACTTGTGCACTTTTATCTTGACAGTCTTCTGTTAGGACATATACCTTGTCATGAAATAACGCGAACTGTCATGATGTGAAAATTAAAGGATCATCACCTTTTTTTAATTATCATGATAAGGAATGCATGCTGGGATTCCGTACCAAGACTTCTATAAAATACTACTAAATTTAGTTATGACAAACTATTGCTTAAATCCATGCATCAAAAAAACACAATAATTATCATCTACTGGCTACATATTCATCTTCAATAATATGCAGCCTCTATTCTTAAAACACAAATACATATATGTGTTACATATATGGATGTATACGTTACATTATGTGGGTACCAGTAGAAAATTTTAATTAAAACAATCACATCAAGCCATGTATATGTTTTACATTTTTGTGATAACACGTTGACACTGTGAAACCATAGACGCCCTAATCTAACTTAAAAAAAAACTATTCACATTCATTGAGCTTGTTGCCAATTTCATAGTGAGAATTATGTTTAATTTCAAAAGTAAAACAAAGTAACATTTACTTAATAACCTTTTCATTAATGAACATGATTTTAATTTCCTCAATTAAAATGACACTGACCCCGCCTTGTTAAAAATCAAACTAAAACGACTCTAAGCGATGATGTTGATCTAACCCGGATGTCTCCCATTACAACACAAGTACGTCAATAAAAAGAATCTGTATGTGATTTATTGCAATTTTTAACTTATGTTTATGCAGCAAGTTTATTTTTTGAGTATACACACACACAGTGACTGATCCACACTTTGATACACAAACACCTGCATGCACAGATTCACACAAGCATGGACTGAACACATGCATCCAAACAAACTGCAGGAAAGGCTGCACAACAAAACCTGTGAACCCTCTTCAATCGAATGCATGCTTCTAACAGAATTCATGATGGACAAATATTAGCAAACTGTGAATGAGCCTGAAGCCAACTTTAAATAATTTTACACAGCTGTGAGGGGAAATAATGAGGACAAAAAGCACAAGCTCAAACCGATGGGAAACAACTAATCAAATGGTTTGTACTGAGAGTAAGCTTTATCAAGGATCCCATATGTTCTTAACATATATTCTACAACATGTGTGCTAAAAGGGTTTTGAACAAGCAGGAACTGTTTGTCACTCAGAGCAGTGTATTTCACATAAGTACAGCTCTTTTTTTTTTCTTCTAGCAAAGTTTGACATTTCCAGTGAAACTGAAAGACTTGAGGAATACATCCAGAGCTGTCTTGTTGCATTATCACTGACATTTCTGCTGTCGAGGACTACAAAACGACCAAGGCTGTAAAGGAGGATTCCCCAAAAAAACATGCAACTCGTGCTACATTAAATAAACCACGAAGACATCTGTGAACCGTCTAAGTTGTTTACGCTGATATTGATTAGTCAGCAGGACTGTGAAGTATCAGACTAGTGCAAACCTGATTACTTAGCAAGGACTTTTACACAGGCCTACATGCTTCTGCAGATCAAAGACTGTCAGCGTCTCTCAGCGTGACGGCGGGATGCAGGATTGTATGTGACAAGCGCACTCTGTGCAACTGTGACAAAACAGAGCTTGTTTCCAATGGCTGCCACATTTCTCCAAACGTCAAAATCAACGTATCAAAGCAGACAGATGAGTTTTGTGTGTTCGCCTTGCCCAGAGGGACAGGAGGATGCATGTCTGGCCAGGCGCCTGTAAGCTCGGGAAACTGAGCCTCTGTAATACACAGTGAGGCTGCAGTCTTGAGAGGGCACAAATCTGAGGCCTTATCCTCAAAAGCGCAGAGTGACTGTCCTGTTTAACCTGACAAGAGACGAGTCGCATCCCAGAGAGCTTTGCTATGCTTATCCTCGCCTTCAAAACCTTCTTGGGGTGTGTGTGAGCAGCTGATTCACTAAGCATGGATATTTTTGATGACAAAAATTTTCCAGACGGTTCGAGTTTGAAAATTTGTTTAGTGAAGCAAAAAGTAACTCCATAACTCAGCCACTTCTTTAAATGCATGATTTAGATTCTAAAAACACTGAACAGAACTGATTTCAAGCAATAGGAAGGTTAAATTACAGTTACACTGTTAGATATTCTGCAGCTTTTCTACCAAAATAATGTTCTCTGCAGGATAGGTGGCAGTCTGTCCACCTGGAGCTGTTCTGGCAGTAGCTTAAAGGCCGTTTTTGAGAGCCTATTAGGGTGTCATGCTGACATGTGGGCTATAAAGATTCTTCAGTGAGTTAAAAAATGAACTAATTCTCCTCACTAATACAACGTGGCTAGGTCGGTCTGAACTTGCCAGGCATGGAAAGAGGCTGCAGTCTGGATAATGAGGAAATAAATTGTCATCGTCCTCTTACCGTAAACTCCTTGCCCCCAAACAAGAGGATGCACACTGGAAAACAAGACAATCCAGAAAAGCTCCATATTCAGCTCAGTTCCGTCATAACCTGAGAGAGACAAGAATGTTGAGGTGAGAACAGGAAAAAATAAAATAAAATAGAGTTTCTTTCGTTTTTGTTTTTTTTCCCCCCCATGTCCAGCTGTGTCTCTTTCAACCCCGTAAACCGTGACAATAATGTTTCGGAGCAATTCACTGCGCGCTGCAACGCCTACATCGCCTCATTCAATTTAAAGGGCGGGTAATTCAATCACGACAGCGTGGATTATACAGAGCTTACAAGCGGCGCTGTGTGTTAGAGAATTGGAGATTGACGGGATTGTTGAGGTCTGACGTTTGAGGCAGGTGTAGTCGGGACAGGAGCGGACCGGAGGATTACACCGCAGTGAGGATTAAAAAAAAACCAACAAGTGGAGCAATGCATCCACTTTTTACTCCAAACATCCTGAAATAACAAATTGCAGTTTTCAAAAAAAATAAAAATAAATATAGTTTTTATCTTCCTTTTTTTCCCCCCCTTTTAGTCTGTAGATGCTTTTTTTTTTTTTTTTTCAGGTTTTTGGTTCGGAATCAGTGGGAAACCCGAGGAAGAGGAATGGAAATGAGCAGGAGACGGGAGATAATGAAGCCTCTTGTGTGACTCCTCTGACCTAACATGTTTTTACAACCGGATGGCTGTACTGGCAGGTTGCATCAGAAGGCGAGCTGTGATTAAAGTTTCATTGTGACGCGTGGGGATTAAAGCAAAGCGAAGATAGAAATAAAAAAAAAAAAGCTTTAAAAATCACAGGAGTTGAATGGCTTAAGCGCAAAACATTATATTATGAGACAGATGATAAACTTTGAGACCATATTGTGTAAGTGAATAGCTTTTTTGTTGTTTTTATTTATTTTTTTAAGAAGCAAAAGCACAAGTTCATTAAAAATTTAAGATGGATGCAAATTCAACGCCTGGGTTCTACCTTGTGTCTCAAGGCGCTGCGCTCTCCTCCCGGCTCAGCAGCAAGAATTCCTCCGATCTCAGCCCCTCTTCTCCCTAAAACACCAGTTGAAAAGTTATATATCCTCTTCCACGGAGAGCGTGGAAAAACAAAACTCCAGTCGAAACACCGATGTAATGAAGCAGCGAGTTCCAAAAGAATTTCCACTTGAACTTTTTGTTGTTGTTGTTGTTCTTGTTGTTGTTGTTTTAAGTGCAGCAGCGAAGCGCACAGCAGAAGTGATGATGGAGTCTCCTCCTCACAAATATAAAAAAGTGAAAAAAAGAAAAGAAAAAATCCCTAAACCTTAAAAAAAAGAAAAAAGGAACCCAAGCAAGTCCCTTTAAAAATATAAATATATACCCTAAACCTTGACTACTCTCCTTGGATTGACTGAGAAAGGCGTGGTTGAATTGCTGCCTCTCTCCCTCTTTGGCCAGTGACAGTCTAGTGGAGCCTCTCTAAATGATGCGCTCTGAGAATGAGCTCCCCTCTCCGCTTGTTCAATCAGCACTGTGTCTGTGGAGTCCGGGGGATGCTGGCCAAGTGGAATGTGTGCAGACTGAGAACGACCGCCCCTGACTGTGCGTGGAGAGAGAGAGAGAGAGAGAGAGAGAGAGAGAGAGAGAGGAGGACAGGCGCGGGGATGCGCTCAAGCTTCACAGCTCCACACTGAAACAGGTTGTCAAAGAAGCATCACTGCTCCCACTCCCAGTTTGTCTTCCGCTCTCACTTAGGTTTCCACAGGACGCCTTTACCATGCCAAGGGACGCCGTGGTCTTCCTCTTTTTCAGTCCATCCTTCTATTTGGTGCTCGCCAACAATCTGTGCCTACTGAAAAGCGCTCTGAAACTTACTTACTTTGATGCAGGACTTCCAACAACCACTAACCTCGCTGCGTAAACCCGTTTTTAAGGGAGCAAAACAACAAACAAGCAAACAAACAAACAAAAAGGCATGGTTGACCTAGTACCCGTTCACACACCGACTCTCTCCCTCCTACATCCACCCGTTCAGTTCCCCCTGACACCAAAGTTGTTCGCGCGACTTCTATGTGGGGCCACAGGAGGGCGTGTTTCAGCTCACAGCCCCACTATGACGTTGATGCGCCTGACATCGTGCAGCTCTGTTTGTACTCGGAGTGATGGGATCTGAAATCAGCTTGTGTTGAGAGCCCTCTCTTCAACAGATGAGTTCACTGAAAAGGTCCTCCAAGAAGAACTACTGGATGCTTTAAAAGTGACTTTTAGTCATCCGAAAATTTTTAACCGCTACCCGAGCTGTGAAAAGCAATAAATCACAATGTAATATGGTTAATTTAAAGTTAAGGAATATCTTATTTTCTGTAATTTAATAGATCAGCAAAAAAAAAATAATGAGGAAACAGAAAAAGTAATGAAAGTCTGACTTAAAGCATGTGAATTTAAGAAGGCGATCTGGCTTGTAAAGGCTTCAGACCTGTGATGTGACATTAAACTTTAATGAAACAGTCCATTGTCATATTAACCTCCAATTATTTCTAAAGTGTCAGGAGTATTATGATGCTTTCATTATATACATGAGAGTCCGAAACTGATAACAGCAAAAAACATTAAGCAGAAATAGGTAAGATAATTAATTTATTAACTTACATAGCCCTTGAATAAAAAAAACAAACTTCACACAAGAAGAAAAAATATCCAATTGAAAATTATCTAAATAAAATCAAAGTAAAGAACTCTTGTATAATTTTGTCCAAATAGTTGCTTATTCAGTGGCTTTTTAAGTAAGACAGTAGTGTCGAGACGGAGGAAGTTTCTTCCAAAGTCTTGGTTTTATGGGCTAGTATGAAACCCTGTGAACATTGGCAGATCCATCATCGACATTTGACCTGTTGATTTGAGGAGGAGGAATGTGGTTTCAGCAGATCGTTGTACTGAGGAGCTTGACCTTTTAAGGTCCTGGAAGTTAGAACTAAAAGTTTCAAATAAAGGCCTCAGGGCTGTGCGTTTTGCACATTCTGAACTCGATCTAAATTGGAAAACACACCTATGTTTTATTAAAAACATTGTGACTCCTTACTGAAGATTGTTTTCACCAGCAATGTAGAAAAGGGTGCGAGTGGTTTTGCAAACTTATTAAAATTAGACAACCAAGAAATCATATTTATGCAAATATTCCCAGCCATTGCTTAATAATTTTTTTAATTCACATTTGGCAGCAAATACAGCCTCAAGTCTTTTTGAGTAAGATGCCACAAGCTTAGCACACCTATCCTAAGGCAGTTCCACCAATGGTTCGTTGCAGTATTTCTGAAGCTTCCATCAGGTAGAAGAGAGATATTCATCAGATTCAAGTCTGGGACTCCTGGATATTTACAGAGTCTGAAGCCACTCCTTTGAGAGCTCCATCACGTACGTTGGGTTATGACAACCGGATAGTTAACGCAATACAATTTAACATATTTTGGAATAAGGCTGCAACATAAAATATGGAAACATTGAAGCACTGTAAATACATTCCAGCTGTACTGTATTGCATAAATTGCTGATGAATATCTGTTGGCCAGGTAATTGCTGTGCTACAGTTTGCTTCAGGTACTGATTTTGCAGTCTTAGGATATTGAGTTGACCTTTTTTTTTTTTTTTGCATATTATTAAAGCATGCAGCTGCAAGCCAGACTAATCTCTCCTCAGACCTCTGTACTTATCAGATCTCTGTGCAAAAATCAACCAAAGAAAAGATTTCTTATTGTTTTATTTCACAATTTTATGATTTAAAATTAAAGTTGTGTAAAATAAATCATTCTAATGTGTTTTGTTATATCTGACATTTAACAAATAGTGTTAGCT
Organism: Alfaro cultratus; assembly: GCA_903066825.1. Lineage (NCBI taxonomy): Eukaryota > Metazoa > Chordata > Actinopteri > Cyprinodontiformes > Poeciliidae > Alfaro > Alfaro cultratus. Next base: position 36,468 of record CAEFZX010015980.1, on the reverse strand, counting down.
GCAGTGTGTGTGCTGCTCTGGGTGAATTTTAACTAAAGGCCCTGTTCTTTAGCATGAATCCTCCATTCCTGTAACCACTTTTTATTTGGTTTCATAGACAATTGATTCAGCTGCCCTAATTTCTAAGTAGGACCAACTGCTCCCACCAACATGTATCCAATAACTGGAGATGACTCTTGGTCACTAGAAGGAATTTGTAAATAATATTATTTTAAGGAAACAGCTCCCTTTATCTTTAAAATGTATGAACTTAGAGCGATCAACCTTACAAATATTCACCTGTGCATTCTGCAGGAAATCCTTTGCACTTTGTATGACTTCTGCACAGAAGGGGCCATTCTGCAAAAAAAGTAAGGAAAACATAAAAAACTGAAAACCTTAAATAAAATCTTAAATATGTTAAAATGAAACATTATCTAGGCAAAATCTTAATATTAATTTGCTTTACTTTGTAAACTCAGTATAGACCATAAATTTCAGTAAAAAAAAAAATAAAAGAGTTGCTTTAGAAAGCAATTTGTGAGAATTGATTAATATTCATAAATATTGGATTCAAAGTTTTTTGATAGATTTGCAACCTTTTAATGCTCATCTTTCTGTGTCAGTCAATAACATATGCAGTTCAGTCAATTCTGGGCAACACAGTGCGCCAAATATTTTGGGATTCATTGTGACATTCTTAAACTGAGTAAAGACTCTGCGTCGTTACCTAGCACCCTCTATTCAAAAGGCTTGCATAGTCTGAGTAAACAAAATTATTGGATCTGGCTCAGAATTCTCATTTCTTCCTCTTTCCTTTCCTGATTTCAACTCTCATGTTGGACTTGAGCCAGCAGTCTTGGCATGTTTTCCAGAGAGCACATCATAGCTGCTCAAAGCAGCCAATTTCAAAAGACAACATGTTGGAACAACCTTGGGTTGGAGCCACACGGAGACGCAGCAAACTCATCCAGAATGAGGAAGTGATAATTACAAGGGTAGCAGTGAGCAAACAAAGAGGAAGAAGACCAACATATTACATCTGCCAATTTTTACAATTTCATATGCATAACCAGCTTTTAGTGATTTGCACGATGTAAACAATTTGTACCTGTTTGAGGTATGTTAGGTTATATTAATATGTGTATATGCAGTTAGTCTCATAATCTATCAAGTTGAATTGATCAATTCGAGAGCTTTTCACTGAGAGACTGTCATTACATAAATAAAAATCAGGAAATTTCTAGAACTATCCTAGGATTTTAAATGTATTCAAAATTAAATGAAGAAAGAATTAGATTAAATCAAGAATTAGATTTAACATTAGTCAATTCAGTGTTAATCAAAACTAATGAAGACAACAAATAAATCAATACAACAACGGAAATGAGAAATGCAAAAAGAAATGTTCAAATTATATATTAAAGACATAACATTGTCAAGAATTTATAGGTCTCTCAAAATCAAAAAAATAGGTTTTATTATATTATTCTCAGAAAGTAAAAAGGGAGGTAGAAAAGATTCTGACTCAGCCTTGCTCCCTGATTTTTTAAGTTCTAGAACAGCCAAAACACAAAGGAAAATGTGCCTTATATGGTCCAAAGCCAAGCTGTTTTACCACTCTAAGCTAGCTGCACCTCTGCAAGTGTGTGACCCCCCTTTCTTTTGTCTCGTACTCCCAGAAAATCTCAGCACAAACAGTGTAGTGTGGCTGCAGGATTGCTTAGATGCAGACTTTTGTCATTTGACAGCAGGATGACTGCAATCTTTAAAACACAGGGAGAAATGATTGTTATAGTGGCAAGCAGAAACTCCTCTAGGTTACTTGCTAAGCTAACATTGAAGGATTCACTATTTTATGAATGAACAAAAAAAATAAGTTTTGCAGAAACTTAATGCATGAAATTCATAATGATGGAAGCAAAACACACAAAAAATACAAACATGATACATTCACTGAAACTAGCACTGAAAGATTCATTAGTCTCTTCTTTGACTTGGACTAAACATTAAATTCTAATGCTGCGTTTCAACTATGCGAGAACCTCAGACCCGAACACTTTAAATCATACTTCAGCATGGCGACGCCCAGAAACATTATTTGTAGTAACTCTAACTGGGGGTAGTTGGAGTTGCTCCCAGGTTCCCAGTGAGAAGTCTGACTTTGGAGGGTGTTCCAGTTGATTTTTTTGACTGGGAAGTTGGAATTTCCTAGTTCCGAGTACAACTGGAAAGTAGCATAAGATCCTCTCTAAATACAAATTCAGCTTCTCAAGAGCCTGCTCTTCAAGTGTAGATGGGTCACAACGTACTGAACAGCAATTCAGAGATACATCACATTTTAAAAAAACAGTGCAGAAGTATTTTTTCTCTGAGATCACTCTAAATTCCAGAAACTTTGTAAAAAGAAAATGATCATTGCAGCTAAGGGAACTATTTCATTACTTTGGCTGTTTTCCCATTACTTTGCTGAAGTAGATGCAGAATTAAAAGTTCTAAGAATATGGCATTTCATGTTAAAAAACATGAAATGCCATGGGTCTGGCAACACCGATGCGTCGGCGCATGCGTCAAGCCCATAGACAAAACCCCGTGTCGGTCAGCGTCTTGCTTTCAGCAAGTCATGTGACCGATACAGGAACTGTTTCGAAATGACACTGGCACGCCAAACTGTGTTTATAAGGAAGCAAATCTGTCAACGGGATGCATTGACAAAAAGAATTCTTGATCTTTTACGGTACAGCATCAACTATGGAGCCTCAAGGCAAACGAAAGGTTTCGTAGTTTGGGACCATTTTGATCTTGCATCAGAAAATAAGGTATTGGTTTTCACTTCATTGTTGTTTCATCCGGTTCTTTTCAGTTCCTACTTGATCTATCTGAATCCAAATTCAGCTGAAATTGACTCTTAGTTTACTTTCACATTATGTTCTGCAGGTTAAGTGTTGCACATGTTTGACAGAACTGTCTTGTTTAAATAAATCCACCTCCTCAATGCTGAGGCATTGTCGGGCCAGGCATCAGAATGAAGTCCCAGATACACCAAGGATAAACTCAGGTATACAGCCATTCTACAAATTACTCAGTTGCTTTTTATAAATTATTTCATATAGATCATATTTTTTCTACATCAGGAGAAGTTGTGTCAAAAAAGCGTAATAGACTAAATTTAAAATGTTGGAAAAAAGTATTTTTTTTAATAAAAATTTGTGGGGGAAAAAAACATAAAAACAAAACAGTCCACAAGCATCCTCATTCCAAACACGCTCACTTAAATTTTCTCTTTATGGTACATGTTCACTTTATTTATTGACTGTATCTAAGAATATCAAATATTTTGAATTTAACTGAAGATATGACCTAATACAACATATGATATACAATAAAAAAACAATAACTTAAATCTTAATTTATAGACTAAGTCATCAAATCAGTCTGTCAACTACGTTGCCTGTAGGGATTTTAATGTCCAACAGGTGTCAGTATTCAGTGACACAGTATCAATACAGTTTTGCTATGAGTCGAAACTCTTCATGACGCCTCATTTACCCATCACTGGTAATGATTTTTGATCACTTGTTGGTTACTTGATCATAATAGGGAAGATTATCAGATATTATGTGTTGTTTCCATCTTACCTTCATTCTTTTGTCCAAGCCTTTGTGTCAAACCAGAACAGAAGCCTTCCAATGCCTTATTCACAGGTGTCAAACTCCAGTTCTCAAGGGCCGCTGTCCTGCAGTTTTTAGATGTGCCACAGGTACAAAACACTGGAATGAAATGGCTTAATAACCTCCTCCTCGTGCAGATCAGTTCTCCAGAGTCCTGCTAATGACCTAATTATTCTATTCAGGTGTGGTGCAGCTGAGGCACATCTAAAGGTTGCAGGACTGCGGCCCTTGAGGACTGGAGTTTGACACCCCTGCATGGAGAGGCTGATTTTGGGATGTTCCATTTTTAATGCAGTGCCTAGGGGTGTTTGTTTTTTCCACACATTTTTTAAGAGAACAAAATCAAGTGTATGAAACCAGACAATTTGATTACATCATGGTTGTGTTAATGCATTTGGGTATTGGTTAATATTATGCAAGCTGTTTATTATTTTCGTCTTTGTTATTGGGATTGAATACCAATTTATGGTGGTTTCTCTTGTAGGTGGAGCTTATAGCATAAAGCTGGTGATGATTGTGCAGTTTGGGCTACAAGAGGCATGAAATGCTTCGGTTCTGTTGTCACTGTGCAACTGGTGCTTTCATAATCTGAAGACTTTAAGAGTTATTTTTCCATAGATTTTTGATTTTGTATATAAATATATTATGTTTCTTTGCAATCATTATCTACACAATGCAATCACACTTGGTGGGGGAAGACAAATAAAATCAAGCCAACCAGTGAAACCTGAAGTCCTGATCCTCCTTCAAACTTTTGACCAAGTGCTTAAATATGCCTAGTCATCAGCTAATTCAGAACGTTCTCAATTTATTAAAATAATAATAGGAATCTGATATGTATTGACAACCTTTTCTCAGCATATCAACTCAGCAAGGACTTAAACTTGTCCTATTTTTTAGATGTCATTTCTCCCCCTGCTTAAATAACTTTTATATAATGTGGGCCTGAACATCTAGAAGGGGCCTGCAGAAAAGCAGTTATTGGAAGTGAAAGTTCAAATCTGATGTGGATGGTCCTCACTATCCCATTACATATATTAAGATGTGTAATGGGATCAAATGTTATCCAGATCCCACAGAAGATCCCACTGAGAGATGGAGAACATAAATCCCAGCTACAAAAAATAAAGTCAGATCCTGAAATTCAAGTATGGACAAGTAAACATAATTACTGATCTCATAAGTCACCGTGCAACAGTAGTAGGAGTTTTGGAGGGAAACAAAGAATGAAGTCGGAAATTCTCACACAACAGGCTAGTCATGAAACAAGTCATATAACCATGAGATGTAAAAAAGGAAAAAAAAAAACTTGACATTTATTATCTGCCAAAACTATGATGCAATCTGAGGGGCTTGTTTTTTTTTCTCTGCTACTATTCTTTGTAATTGATGCTCCCCTCAGTGTAATTCAATCAGAGCTCAAAGTGCTGTATATCAGCACCAAGCACTTCCCCACAATGAAACCGCTAAATGGACAGAAAAGATACACTTGAGACAGAAGATGATTTCATTGTGTTCAGTGCGTGTGTGTGCATATTAGCCCATGTTGCAAAGAAATGTGGAAAAGAAAAGTTAATAACGTTGTGTTAAACAAAGATGTGAAAGAAGCGATAGAAACTTAACTCATCTCATCAGCACATTTCGGAAGATGCACAGCTGACAGGAGGAGGAGCTGCCAGAGAAAGTAATAAAAAAAAAACACAGGACATCTATAAAAAGGAATTTCAGCTACTGTTCTGAATGCAGGCCTACATTGCTGTAAAATATGAGCACATAATACATTTTCATAACATGGACATCAATATAATACACAGTTCTCTCAGTTGTTGCATGAATAAAGAAAATTAATGTAAAATTGAATGTTTTAGAGAACGGTGCCAAATGGTTTACATTTGTATTGAAATGGCTTTTTGACTTTGGATAAATTTAGGAGAAAACATTAGATCTACAGCACACCGTTGTCACTACTGGTTACATTGCGATTGACTACCCAAAAAAGATACTTTATATGTAAAAATATGTACAAATCAAGAACGTCAAAGTGAATTAAAACCACAAGCGGCGTCGGGCGGCACTCGCAGCTCAGCGCCGCTCGGGGCTGATCATTTAAAATTCTGTAGAGAAAATAGGCGACGCCCACCAACGATTGCGATGGATTCCTGTTGGGGGGTGAATAAGGATCCACCCCAGTGAGTTTGGTGCAGCTATATAAATATATATAAATAATTCTACTCAGTCTCAGTCATGATGTACTGATTTCTTCCATGAAACCAGTACACCGCATACTGGTTTTATGAACCAGTACACCATGTACTGGTTTCATGATGTGCCACTGTCGAGCTAAAGATGCTGGGATGACTCCCATACAAGCTGCCTAATTGGCAACAGTAGAAGTGTTTAGAAACAATAAAGATGAGGAAAGTTAAGAACCCACTGCTATGGTCTTAAAGGCCATATATCTTTTACTGAAATCAATAACATACTGCTTCTGCTATCGGATTTGAAAGCTGACACTGGATATTAATCACTGCTATACATAATTATGCACGGTACATGTAATTGTAGGAAAACTGTAATGTTTTATTTCCCTTTTTTATGAAGTCTCCAATTAAAGCTTTTCCCATAACACATGACAGTTTGACAGATAAAATAGCCACACTCCCATCAATTTAATTGCTGCAGGAAATACCAACGCAAAGAACATAAAACTAAACCAAAGTTTACCTCTTACAGATTGCTGCTCTGCCAGGATGTGTAATGGTAACTTAAACAACTGTGTGTTATGCAAAACTGATCTTCAACCCAAAAAGAGCCACTCTTTAGAGTGTAGTAATAGCAAAAAATGTCATAGTCCTCTGGAACTGACAGATCATTTGTTGCACCAACACAGCTTCTAAAGGGAAAGAAAAAAAACAAACAAGCAAAAAAATGGCTATCATCAGTCACAATGTACAGTCCAGTGTGTGTGCGTGTGTGTGTGTGTACAGTATGTGAGTGTGTAAAACACAGAGACAGACAGAGGAGGCATAGCTGTCCACAAATGTGTGACACCAGCCGGTCTATGTCAAACTCTCCACCCACTCCGTACCCACACATCTGCGTGCAAACACACACACTTGAGATGGGGTCATTTTTCACTGGGTAATTGGCGGCAAGGCACATTGCCCTTGGGATTCGATAATTCATAACCTCCTCCCATCCAATATTGGATAGCGAGTAGAAATGGGCTGAGACAAGGGGTGATGTGTGCAGAGAGAAGGAGGTTGGAGGTGGGGGGTGCTGCATCATTAGAGAGGAGAGGTAATGGCTCTTATTGATTTCGCACCGCCGGGGCCCCCTCACCATTTCATGTTTAAAACAACACTGATCCTCATTACCCAGGCATCCGCCGCTGCACTGATAAGGAGAGGAAAGACACCGTGTGAAGAAGAGAAGTGAAAAAGTGAGGAGAGAATAGGGGAAGAATTGCAGGTGAGGAGGAGCACGGTGAGGCAAGAGGAAAGAAGGAGAAGAGGAGAAATGAGGAAAGAGGAAATAGCCACAATGAAAAAGAAAGAAGCGCACATAGAGCTTGTGCTTTTCTGTCCAAACACCACAAACTGACTGCAGTAAGTAATTACTGTCACCCTTTAATGCGTGTAATGCAGTATTACTTGTTTAAACCCCTCTCTCACCCCCTACAGTGTGTAATAAGCCTAAAGAATTGACTCAAACACAGAGTACTTGTGTCTAATAATTCTCTGCGCTATTATCCTCTCTTTGCTGCTAATACTCTGAGCTCTCTGTGTGTTTGGCCACCGGCAAACATTATCATTACTGCAGCAATGGAATAAGACCCGCTCTAATGTCTTTTCTGTTTTTTTACTCTCCTTAGTCTCTCCTTGACTCTTTCCAAATATGGGTTTTTATAAGAAGAAGGTAATTTGCCAGATGAAACTGCTCCAAACTATAAAGTTGGAAGTCAAATACTTCAGACCTTCTCATCTGCTGAATTTCAAGGACTGTGTTCTTAGAATGTTATTTAATGTTTTTTTGTTTTGCTGTATTTTCTAACCAGTTGCTTATGTTTGAAACTAAATTCAACGGTACTGTAACCTGGACCTTGTGTGTATTAATTTCATATGCTTTTTGCATCACCATCAAATCTAGTACTTTGTCATTTTTAAGACCTTGCCCTCTGCTTGACTTCTGTGCAGTGTTCAAGATCATACATGGGTCAGTAGGTAGGCTACTATAAACTCAAAATAGCTCCACAGTAATTTGCCACCCAGATAGCAATTTCATTATGTTTGATTTGAGCACAATACTGTAATAAAAATGCTGCTCATACTGTTTATAAAATGAGCTACATGAAAATCCCATAGGAATTATTTTAGATTTCTAGAAATCACTGAATGAATAACATTGTATTTCAATATATTCTTTATAGGGTCAAGCAAATTCACAATGAGAACAGTTGTGGTGGAACTTGTTTATACTTCATCCAGGAAACCAAATTTGGCATCGTGTACAGTTGTATTGGTTTGATTTCTTTCCCTAAAATACAAGTTAGTACTTATAATTATCATTTATAGAGATCATTTATGAAACAAACAGAAACCCATAACATATTTGGATGCAACACAATAGGAAAGAATTGAAATTGGAAGAGAATAAAGTTAAAGAGTGCAATTTTGCTCCAAACTCACATTCGCACATAAACATTTTGACCAATAAGCATTCAATGTGATTTTGGTTGCTGACTGGTTGAACCAAATCTCATCACACATCTTAAAGTGATTCAACCCCAAAGGTGTATAAGAAAACGCAGAGAAGTTATAATTACAAATAGCAATCACAAGAATGCCGAAACTAAAAAATATAAACTATTCATTTTATTTCAACACAAATCATTTTTTGTGATTTTTTTAAATGACGCTCAAGAAGGCCACAAGTCTAAAACTGTTAGTAAAAAAAAAAGTGCATCAAAACTTAGGGAAGTACTACACAGCTTTGCACAGTCTGCACATATTTTTTTAAGGACTTGTAATAGAAAATAACCCTCTGGTTTCAAAACGTTTTTGTATGCTGATTAAAAATCAAAACCATCTGCACACCACTGAACACATCAAAAGCATCTAAACTCGTAACAAACATGCCAGTTGACTGTGAAGCAGTAATTTGATTTATTGCCAAACAACACCAGAACTTTGAAAAGGACAGGAAAAGTGGGAAGAAATAAATAAACATGGACAGCAATTGTCTAATTTCTACTGTTTTCTGTGCAGTGATCTGTGGATAGTTTGTTTAGGCTTATGCTCTGTCTCCCTTGCCAGTCTCATCTGATGCTATTAAAACTAAACAGAAAACAAGTGTAAATTTTTGTATGGAAGAATGAGGGCCATTATGTCAGGAAAGAAGACATGACTAAAAATCATGAGGGTGGAAAGTGAGATGTGATTAATTCTAGTGTCATCAGTGGCCTTTTATTGTTTTTAAATGGACAATATGGCTTCCACCCAGGGAGCTATTATGTCAGACTGACAACAAATACCTGCCAAGAGAAAGAAGAAAAACAAAGAAAGAGACAATAACAGCAGATCTTGACACCAAGCATCAGAGAGAAGTGTGCAGAAAATCTGTATCTGGCTCCCAAGCAGGATGAGCCTACAGCAGAACCAAAGGCAATGTTGTGGATACACATTCAAACACACAAGTTTAAAATTAGAGCTCACTTTCTTAACAGCATTCATCTGAACAGTGATGTTACTTTACATGACAAACTTGAACTTGATAATAGATCAGCTGATGCCATTTGATAGCACTCTGTTTTGGGTGATTTTCAGGGGAAAACTTTGGATATTTCATAAAGGGAAGAGACACAACAACAACAACCATATCTCCCAAGTCGATGGCTGAGTGGCTGCTTTGTGTCAGTGTGTCTGTCTGTAGTGGCAGCAGGGATGAAGTGGCTGTAGAGCACACAAAAACAGCTTTTGCAGTTTTTATGTGTGCTGCTTTCAACGTAAGAATCGCAAATGAAAGTCCATGGCCCAAGCAGGCCATTTTCAATGCAAGAATAACCAAACCTGCATGTAGACTGAACCACTGCAAGAACTCACTTTCAATCACAGCCATAAGCAGAAACAAACAGCAAATTGTGATATTGTCTTCAATTTATAAGATTTAAAACTTTGTTGGCTAATAAAGAATCAGAGCTGTATTAAAATAACAATGTTTTAACACTTTTATGACCAGATTTATGTTATCTGAATTTATTTTTAATCAATGATTGTAGAATTACTAAAATCACACAATAAATGACTATTTTCAACATGTCTTAAACTTTCAGTATCCAATATAATTATGTGGTCTTCAGCGTAAAATAAAACATTTATGTCTGAACATAAATGAAAGTATTTTAACCTGGCTTAAAGTAATTTAGAACTAGTTCTCATTAAGGGTTTACTGGAACAACACTAATTATGGTGAATTAAGGATAACCCATTAAATATTCAGTTTTCCTTGAAAAAATGTTTATATAATCATCTATAATATGATCACTGGAAATAAAGTGATTTAATTGCCCACAAACACTAAAAGTTGTTAGGGTAGGATAGCAAAAAATAACATTTCAAAATTCCAGCTGAGTAAAAAGTGTGGAAATCCTTCTCCCTAATGACTAGCATTACCCCTTCAGTTGAAATAAATTGAATGAGACGCTTCTCGTAGTCTTTGAGTTGCTCATGGAAAGATCGAACATCATCGTCAAGCACTTATTTGTGGGAAAAAAATTAATAAAACAGGGATTTGCTTTTAACTGATTCAAGACTCTGCATGTGCCCGACATGTGCAGAGGTTTATTGCTTCAGAAAAATTGAGTCTAGAAAATATTTCTTGTGGGGATTAGAGTAGGGTAGAAGATATTCTCGTATAAGCTACATCAGCTTCAGCTCCTCAAATTGCTTATTTGTTTCTTCAGCCCACATTGACAGCCGAGGGGTCTGGGCTAACAAAACAGTGTTTTCTCTCCTGCTCAATGCCTCACCCCTGCATTGTTTCTGATGTCCTCTCAAACTGCACTTGTTCTCTGACAACATACAAGCAGTCAACTCTCTTCTCTTCCTTTCAATTACGCTTCTATTCTGACACTCACCAGCCCAATAAATCCCTGTTAGCAGTGCAGAGGAGGAGAAAACAGTAAATTGGAGACGCCGACCCCTGAGGGGATCATCTTGGCTCTGTGACAATGTTTAGGGTCAGCTTTTTGCATCCTGAATAATAATAGGCAGAGGATGGGAAAAGAGTGAAAAGAGAAACTGATTAATCTGATTAGCCACGCACTCTTTGTCCATCCACCCAAGTTTAATGGTGCTGTCCACTCATACACACACATGGACCTGCTCAAAGGTTGTCTTGCCAGCCAGCAGATCCTCAGATAAGCTTGTTAAAGGGCAGAGTACCCACAAAGCAGAATTTACAGAGAAAATCATAATCTAAGAGACATGATCCTCCTCATCTTTTGACCTCACAGTCTGTATCATCTCAGGCCCAAGTTTAAAAAAAAAAAATACAAATAAATAATAAAAAAAAAGCAATGTGCCCCCAAAGTGGCATGCCTGCTTTGGTATCAAATGTTGTGTGTGATTCAGCCTTTAATAAATATTGATTTACCACACACTCTATGTCTGGGTCTCTACATTCCCATCTATTAGATGAACAGCCACCACCTGCTTCACTGTGTGTGTGTGTGTGTGCGCAAGCAAGTGTATCTGCGAGGTTACTAGAGGAGACATACTTTCTGCAAAATGCCTCTATTGATGGTAGTCAAGTCGATGGCATCCTTGCAATAGTTATCCACACAGTCAATTACCTCACAGAATGACGGGTTATCTTCTTGATAGTCTGAGTTGCAGCTGGCTGTTTGCCCAGAGCATCTGCTAAGCATAAATGTATTTTTGTTTTTTAGGGAATAAAAGGAATTCAGAAATTGAGCCTATCAGCAACTGGAAGCTAAAATGATGTGAGGGTTAAGAGAATTGCTTTAATCTAACTCTTTGAACAGATTAAAATACAAAGTTAGCTTGTAAATATAGTTTAATTTTGTCATTTAGTGATGCCATGAGTTACCATCTTAGAATCATATTTGATCATGAACATGACTGTGAGGTCTGACTGTTTTCTCAACAGGTCTGGTGGATAGAATAACCTGGAGATTGTAATCCTAATCTGAAGAATAAAGACAAATTGCTTTTTGCCTACTTAAGTTGGCATCCTTACTTCTTCTTGTATCCTACTGATGAACAACTAATATCAAAGGTGGACTGAGGTCTACTGACAGAATTTTTTCCCCATTTGTTGTAAATCATGTTAATTTTCTACCTTTTCATTTGAATATTTAGTTGTTTTTTTTCTTTAGCCACAGGCAGCTTGGAGCAAAATTATAGGCTAGAGATTTAATTACTTAATGTGACAACTAAGCTCTGTCAAAACTGTCAGTCATTCAGGATAGATTTAGCAACTAGAGCTTCAATATTTTAAAAGACGGCTGTTCTGTCTGGTGAGGCAAACTGTCAAACTGTTGTTCAATAGATGGAAATCTAGAATCTGATTAAAGGGGCCATATTATATACTTATTTTAGGCACAGTGTTATTTTATAGCAGAACGTTACCTTAATGTGTTAGAAAAATGTTGTATATACCAAACAAAACTTAACAGAAATTTGACTTTGCAATTTCACGTTTTGAAATTAGCCTGACTCTTTAAGAAGCTGCTTTCAAAATGTGTTCTCCACTATGTTGTTTACAAACTTTCTTAGGAGTTTGAGAAGTAGTTTGTATGATGTACAGTTACAGCAGGTGATTGCTTATTGTTGCTGAAGAAGCGGTGGAAGGATCTAGGGAGGGTTTCTCTGTGAGACATCGCTTTTTTAGAGGAAGACCTTGGGTCCACCTAACAGCTGCCATGAGAGATTTAAGGATTTCTCAAACGCATGAAAGAATCAAAGCAACCCTTTAAAAGATATGACTTATAAAGGGTGAACAAGGAATCTTGGGAACATTGTTTGCTTGAACTTTCTTGATAAGGAAGCCAAAATGCACATGCTTCCCAGAAGAATCTCTGAGATATTATGTTTGCTCAGGCTGTCAGTGTTTGCTGGTTTATCCTAAACTTGCGTCAAAGAATATAGCTTAAAGTCAAAGGGTATGATATATTGTTCTATTGTTCAATAAATAAGTCTGACAGTTAACATTATGTTATCTGAATTTTAATATCCTAATAAACCACAGCACTATTGTGTATCTGACTTTTTATATGACCGAAGATAAGACTTTAAGTCAAGTCAGGTTTATCTGTACAGCACATTTCAGCAACAAGGCAGTTCGCAGTGCTTTACATGGTGAAACCATAATACAATAACCAATTGTGAAAATATAAACATTACATTTTGTCAAAAGCTATCATAAAAATCATCGTCCAATATACATCCAATACATTGATTAATGTTCCAGTTATTATGAATCAAAGGGAACTTGAAACAAATGTGTTTTTGGGCCTTGACTTAAAGGAACTCAGTGTTTTGACTGTTTTCTGGACGTTTGTCCCAGATTAGAGGAGTATTAAAAACTGAATGCTGCTTCTCCATGTTGCATATGTAATCAATCAGTTTAGCCTTTAATCACATCTGATCCTGTAGCATGTGTAAGTTTCCAAGCTACTTCAGAACTTTTTTAACCTAACAAAAACACTGTGGGATAACAGCTCAAACAAATTGTACATGCAAGCCAAAAATCTGAAACAGTTTTAATGATTAAAAAGAAATAATTTTACATCCAAATCTAATTAGGATTTATATTCAAAATAACGATTACATAGGATTATTATCTATGTAGAATAACATTTCTGTAAATCTTCTCTTAATAACCAAAAGATAACAAGATTTAATCTCCTATTGGACAATGCAGATTCTCAGGAGCATAAACCAAAAGTATGAGCCGCTGTTAATGTGGCCAAGTCTGGGTTTCTGGATGCTTCTCTGAATCTAGACACAAAGTGCTGCTGCTAAAATAGCTTCACTGCAAATAGCATTTCTCTATGTGTAAAAGCCCTGAAGAAGGGGAATATTTTAATTTAAAAAAAGCCGGACACGGCGATTCTGCTCCAGCGTATATTATCTAATTTAGCTGAAAAACATACATAATGATATCAAAGTTGAAATACAAGTATGGTAGCAACGGCGCTAACAATGGAGCTAACAGAGCTAGCAACGTAATTTGTTAACATTCGGAGCGTCAAAAAAAAAATCATAAGCTTTCTGAAAGTTAATAAACTCAATTACAACCTACAGGTGTGTTTATATATACTCATACCTGAAGAAGGGGAATATTTTAATAAAAGAACAGGACACGGAGATCCTGCTCCAGCGTATATTATCATCTAAGGCGGAAGTTCCGGTGCTCTTCAATATAGCTAACGCAAGCGCTAGACTCCCCCTGCTGGATGCATCTGACCATTACATCAGCTAGACATGAACATGTTCAGTCCAAACTGCTGGTAAAGCATTACAACCTCTTAACATCAAAAGAATAAATGTATCTCTGAAATAATCAAATTTCAATCCATCACGTACTCTCAACCCATCACATATGCTGATGCATTTTCACATATATGAATAAGGTGTCACGCTTGCATTTAGGGGAAAGCCCATGCACATTTATTTTTAGATATTTATGTATGTAAAATTACAGCGAGAGCAAATTGCTTAATCAGGATATTGCCATCTGCTGAAAGCTGATGGCAATTTTGGTTACAGCAAAAATTAAAGAGGGAAAAATTTATTTGTTATGAAAAAATGTACAGAAAGTGGAATTTATCTTTTATCTATTTATTTTGCAGAATTAAAAAATCTTATGATTTGAAATATTCCACACGACACTTCACATGCAGAGATACGAATGACCAGAAGTCAAATAAATTAACTCTGAAAAGAAGATCATTATTTAAACTGCAGTGTGCTGCAGTTGAATGCAAGAGGGAAAATTAACCGGAGGAGGTTTGTGTGTGCAACAGCAAGCTGTAATATAGTATCTTTCTTATTCTGATATAACTGTGAATTATAACCGTGAATGACTGTAAGTATTGCATATTTATAGTCATTGTGACATTATTTAATACTTTGTAAATTCCAGTCAGTGTCTTTTTTTATCTGATGGATAGAGAGATGGATCATTTCACTGTCTTTAATAGCCAACAGTTGACCCTAATTCGTTTAAAAAGATGTTGTACTACAATTTTGAGGACTGTTAATTAGAATTACAATTTTTAAAAAGTGAGCAAGAAAATATTTGTATTATCTTTTGTAAGAGCTGAACTTGATGGGTGTGTTTTACCCTGCAAGGTTTATATGCAATCTGCTTTATAAATACTGAGAAAATGATGGGTGAGAAAACAGTTGCAAGAATGAAAGAAATTCTGCTGCTAATGTTTGACGTGTCAGGACAGTTGGCTCTATTTGCTGATTAATTAAAATAATTATTTTTGGACTGCTTAGGATCAGTCATGGCTTATGCATTGAGGTATTGACCTCCATCCTGAGAGGTTTTGGCCACTATTATTAATTATTAGTAAAGAAAAGGGAAACAATTTAATAATGATGTCAAGGTAAAGGGATATATAACTTTTTAGCTCTCAAAATAACAGTAGAAATGTCGAGCTGTATTCAGTCAAAGTGTCCTAAATAGTCAGACTGCACCTCGGAGAACAGTAAATTTAGAGTAATTTTCGGTTTTATTTGTTTTCTCTTACCTTTCAACAATGTTAAAATCACTGTAAATGTTAATGTGTTATTTGTTTATCCTCGTTTGCACAAATTCTCAGGACAACGGTTTATCTATCAACAGGGAAAAGCAACACTAACTAGGTATAGTAATGGAAAACAATTTTTTATTAGCAAATATTTGAGTGAAATCAAATATAAAACCATGAAAGGGTGACTTACTGGTCAGAAGAAAAAAAAACAGACAAAACAAATTCAGCCCATGTAAAACCACCCAGGAGATTGCAGCTAGCATGTGTTAATTGAGCTCTACGATAAATAAGCACGCATCAGATGAGATCTTCCCGTACAGGCCTTGAGCAGCTCTGGGAGAATGATGAGAATTGACTGAGAGTCTCAATTTCCAATAGCAATCACAGTGTGACATCTCTATCTCCAATTAGGACTGGAGAGTAGCAGAGACGAATCCGCTGGGAGCTGCTGTTGCTTTGAATAAGTTGTTGTCTAGTTTAATAGTCTCTTTCTTTGTAGTTTTGACCTGTAAATGATGCATGCACACTTAAGCCCACGAACTCATTCTGCCAGCTGCTATTGTTTGCTTCTGAATGAATTACACACCACATGTGCTTTTGCACTTTAACAACTTCTGCACGAGGCTGCCTTGAACTGTAAATTACTTGGCTTCATGGAGAGTCGAAGAGATCCAGAAACGATGATATTTGTTTTGTGAAGTCAGGTGTTTTTATAGCAAACGTGAATGCTAAAAATACTCAGAAAGAGACAATGTTAAAATGAAAGGTACCGTAAGCTGCTCTGTCCTTGCATGGCAGCAGATACTGTATACCACCATGTGGCCTCAATCATTTGGCTATCGTACAAGAAAAAAAGGAACTAAGTTGTTTTAAAGAGTTTATGGCATGCATAGAAAGTAAAATAGCTTGATCGATAGTAAAGAAACAACAAATTGGTGCTCAAGAAGATAAAAAGAGGTCACAGAGCAATGCTAGGATTATTAAACAGGGAGAAAATATCAGATTAAGTAAACTAAAAAAAGTTAATTTCATCTTTTAAACATGCCACAGTGTTCTGTTGAAAACTGTTTTAGTGTATTGCGTCTCTGAGATATGTATTGAGACTTTGACAAAATTTGGATGAACAAAGTAGCATTCAGATGAACTGAACTGAATTTCATTGAATTGGACCCTCTGTAGGATAGTGAAGAGAGTTGAGAAGGACAATGTTCTGCTTTAAAATCACTTTGTGTATGTTGCCAGAGACTCCACCCACCATCTCTATAGACCTTCTGAACTGCTGAAACCAGGAAAATGGCTACATTTCACTACCTCCAGCTGTTACAATTATGCCCTTTATCTATTTTTAATAATCATCTGTTGAATGATTGGAGAAACTCTCCCTAGTCTATTGCTATTCTTATTTAATTTTATTATTTGGCATACCCTGATTGAACCACAGTAAACTGATTTGATGTTTTTTATTCCACCTTTATTGTTACAGGTAAATCTCACTGAGGCACAAGGTCTCATTTTCAAGTTATATAAGCGTAGTCCGTATAGTAACCTTGGCGTCCATTGTGAGCCTCACAGTCTTTTACATGCATTGATTTGAGGTTGCTGCTACTACATTTCGTTGCTACTACATTTCGTTGCTTTGTACTTGTGACAGTGCAATGACAATAAAGTTGAATTCTATTCTATTCTATTCTATTCTATTCTATTCTATTCTATTCTATTCTATTTTCTTTACTAAATTGGTGGGTTTCTCCAGCAGTCATGTCTTACATAGTTCACAAATATGCATCGGGCCCAGCACCAAACTGCGTAATGCCACATTTCAAACTTTATGTCAATTTAGAACGGCCAGTTAATCTAACATGCATATGCTCTACAATACAGAGAAAAGCAACACATACATTGACAGGGGCGTCGCAAAATCCAAATGCAAATAGCGCAGCATCTGATTTGTTGTGATGCCCAGTCTGAATGAACGCATTTCATCCAAATGATTCTTGAGTGGAACATTTTTGTCTCCAGCTTGATTCAGTGTTGTGACTTAAATTACTATAAACCGCATGGATGTTTCAGTAAAACATTTTATATTGTTTCATCACCCGCAAGTGTATTGATTTCTTAATATGGCCAAAGAGAATGGTTAAAACAACTTTTTAAAGTAAACCTATAGCATAAATGCAAATAAAACTTTATTGACAGAGCTGTCTTTTAAAATAAATATATGATCGTAAAATACTTAAATACTCTCCCCTAATGTTGATGTGATTAGTCAGCTGCCTCGCCATTGTACCAGAGCTAATTGGCCAATAACGCAAGTGTTTAAATAAGCACCTTCAAGAGTGCTTTCTTCATGATTAAACAACATGTTTCCAGTTGGGTGTTTTTTATACATTATGCATAAATTACATAAATTAATTAGATCACTGCTTTATTGTTCATTGTAAAAGGATGCATACAGGAATCTCTCCTGAGTTTGTTTTTGTAGAATACTTTAGAAGAAAAAAGGATGATAAACCAAAGATGGCTAGAAAATAAGGACGAGCTTTAAGAGAACATATAAAATATATAATTTCAGAATATCAATATCTTAGTTTCTATGTGGGAAAGGGAGAAGTTACTGTGTAGATCAAGGAAAGTTATAATTGAAAATTCTGAAATTGCTGCAAAGCTCCATTGAACCTCTTTGTGACTAAAGACTAACTGGACTGTAGCAAGAAAAGTGCACCTTTTTGCACTAGTGGCCTTTATTGGACAGTAGATAGACAGGAGATGGGGAGGAGAGAGGAGACATGCAGCAAATGGCCTGAAGCTCAAACCTAGGATGACTGCTTGGAGGACTATCACCAATACACATGCATTAAACCTGGAATAATGGCTCTGATAAATGCATCAATTCAGGGAAGAGGACGGTTCTTAGTATTGTTGTGCATTTCAAAGACCGAGAAGCAAGAGGGAAAAGGCTTTGAAAGTTTCTTAGGAATATAAAAACAAACAAATACAGAAAAAAGTATTAATTAATCAACTGTCCAATAAGCAATGTTGCAAAAAATGCAATATTGCTCAAGCATTTGTGATTATCATGAGTCTTTTGCATTGCAGCGGAGTTTTGACCAACTCCTCAAAGCAGAATCATTTTAGTACTCAGCCACATTCAAGGGGTTTTGAGCTGTAATGGCCTTTT
Organism: Alfaro cultratus; assembly: GCA_903066825.1. Lineage (NCBI taxonomy): Eukaryota > Metazoa > Chordata > Actinopteri > Cyprinodontiformes > Poeciliidae > Alfaro > Alfaro cultratus. Next base: position 17,852 of record CAEFZX010015980.1, on the reverse strand, counting down.
TAAGGGCATGCCGCTGTCTTTTTTCTTCTTCTTTTTTTTGAGCCAGTGAGACTGAGACTCACTTGGGTGCTCCAGATCATTGTCCTGGGGTGTAACCCAACTGCACTTTAGCTAAAGTTTAAATCTGAAGACAACCCATTCTCCTGCAGGATTTTCTACTAGAGAGAAAAATTAATGATTTTTGTCAATGAAAGCAAGTAATCCATTCTGTGAAACAAGAAAGCCACCTTTGATAATCACAATCATGTTTTACTGTTTGCATGGTTTTTTGGGGGGGGTTTTCTGAGATGTGTTTTTTATGCCAGATGTAAAGCAGTATGCATCTTCCAAAAATTCAATTGCCTTGTCTTGTCAATATTTCCCCATTGTCTTTGGAGTCATCAAAATCAGACATGTTGAATGAGCTACATGAAAGGCTTATGAGTAGATTATCTTCTCCAACCTCAAACCTGGATTCTTTTTTTTTTATTATTTTTTGCTAATATTTATTTTTAAAAATGAGCATATTTGACGGGAGTCCATATTTTGTCATAGAAAACAAGCAACTGTTGTCTTCTGCGGCATAAATACACAAGCAGACATCAACAAATATAGGAGTTATGTGAAACAAAACCTAAAATGACTCGTCTAATTTCATGCATCATTTTGGATAAACACATTAACTTCCCACTTCCCCCTTACTCAGCTCCATGTGCTACAGGCCTCGGCAAACCATCCCCACCTAATGCCTGTAATGTGATATAACAACAATTAACAATCAGACACCATGCAGCACATTAAATTTATGTCTCCGTCTGTGCCTCCTGCAGATGTTATGGTGCTGGGTGTCACTGGGAAATTTTATCACTGCTTGGGTAATGGAATCAGGGAACGAGGTGGGAGGGGTCAGAGAGATTGTGTTGTCAGGGCTTCCTGACAGACGAGCAGAACATATCCTGAGCAAACCCCTCCCCTCTGCACCCTTAACCACATCCTCACTCACAGTACTTTCTTTCAAATGACTAAATTACCAACCTTCATAATAAAGGAATGAAAGTGGTAGAAACAGCCTGCGAAAGGCCACTGAAGTATATTTCAAATAACGGAGAGACCTATTTTGAGCACATGCTTCTGAATCTCTTTCCCCATTTTACCTATAAAATATTATTCAACTGCAACAGAAAAGCAGCAAAATTACAATCAGAAGAAAAGCAGTGGTCAGACATCAGTTTTTGATGTGGTTTTAATTCAAGTTCTAATGCATTTGAGGGACTTCTTTAGAAAAACATCTTTAGAATTGTAAATTAGTGTCTGTTAAGGAGTGCCAGTCAAAAACAAGCAATAATAATTTTATTTTTTTTAAATAACTCAAATCAACAGCTTTGTTTTACTCTGAAGGTTTTCATTATCTAACATTAACTGAATAAGATAATTAAAATACCCAGAAACAGAATCTTTATTTCTAACACAAAGCCTTTGCCTATACCACTCTGCACTCACATCTCAGCGTGAATAATAATAAAACATTTGGGCAGGCAGTCTTTACCTCCTTTTTGATTCTGACAGTTGTCTGGAACAAATTACAACGTTCTGTCTCTTAGGATGTCTCAGTTATTAGTTACAACCTTCTTTGTGCATTGTATTATTAAAAAGGGGGTAATAAAATATTTAGCTTACAAAGAGCAATTCTATTGAAATGCAACAAAGACCTCAATCCATTTTCTCCCAACAATATTTATCTTCACTCTCTTCTAAGCCTGACAAACAAAAGTTGGGACTGATGAGTATATTAGTAAGTATCCTGTTTGTCTTTCTACACAAGAACACAATAGCTAAATAAAACCAATATTAATGTGAGATCATCGTGTGGGGCGGAAGGACTTAAACAAAATGGTCTTTCTTGCTGGTTACTAATTTTCATTCTTACTTGCAATTTGTCTCTTGCAAAGTGTCAGTCTTGCGATCTTTATGTCTCATTCACTTGGAGAATATCCACATTTGAAACAACAAGGAAAAGAACTTCTAAGACATCTTGGACTCCAATCCGATTGAAACCAATGGGCGTGTTGCCAAAAGACTTTATTATGTCTTGGCAATAATGGAGGGTCATAAATGGTAGCGGTTCTGAAAGGCTGAAAATTTTGCTGGGGTGATTACTGATGTCTTATTATTCATGACTTGCAGTCAAATTTTGAGTCTGTGTTCATGCAGCTGAAGGCAGAGAATATATCACTGTCAACACATGTATTTGGTAACCAGCAAGAAAGAAAAAAAAGAGACTACATATTTTTTTGACATTACAGTTCTTAATATTAAAAAATACCACTGAAGTCATGAGTTTTCTGACATTTAGCTTACTAAAACATAAGCTGAACTGACCTTGGAATTTTCTCAAGGTCAGTTTGGACATTGTCTTACACACACATTCACTAAAATATATCTAAAATGTTTGCGTGGGTGACAAAATAGAGACAAAAACAGACATTGAAAGAAAGGAAAGAGTTCCAGAAAAGAATATGGTACAAAGATATTATATTTTATTAATCTAAATCCGAATAAAAGATGTAATATTGTGTGTTTACACAACTGATAATGATATAATGATTGGGAAAGAAAAAGTCAATGGGATTGTCTGGCACTGTGGAGAATTAGTTGAGAATTTACATTATGGACTGGTAATACTTTATTTTCCTGCTAAACATCAGAACAAAGAAATATTGCATGAGATTTTTGTCACGTTTTTATTTTTGGACCTCTTTTATTCAGCTTATATTTAACTCTGTATTCCAGTAGTACATTTTTTGGTGCCCTACAGCATCTCTTATTGTCCTGCAATAAGAATTTAGTTTTGGCTCTGAATGACAAAAAAAAAAAGTTCTTAGGGCAAATCTTAATAAAGCTAGTAGTTTAGAACAAAATTATTAAGTCAGGTCAGCATTTAATGATCAAGAAAAGACACAAATGTTTCAATCTTACTTATTGATTATAAATGCCAGCCTGATGAGACTTAGGTTTTAAAATATTGGACAAATCCATAAATCCAGCACTGGCAATCTGCATGCAGTGTTTTTCAGATTTTAATCTGTATAAAACCATGTATAATTTTACTTTTTACTTTACATGAATGAGTATTTTGGCTTGCTTTGTCAGAAAAAAGTAATGGTTGTTACATGACAAATTGAAAAATCTCAAGTAGTGTTAATGTTTGCATTGTATTAATTCTACCTAATGTGGAAAATATTCAGGAAATATGTACATTTAACAGATAACAATGGTGTTTGCAAAGCTGTTATCCTTAAGTGCAACTGCATGAGTAGTTCATAATAACAACACTCACCCACACAATTCTTTTCAGAAAAATGTTCATAATGGATTTGAGTATTCCGATTCTATTTTAGCTCCTGAAAAATGTCTGCAAGCCGTTTCTCTGGCAAGCATAAATCTCCAGTTCAGACTGGCTTCTGCATCAGGTGCATTTCTCTGCTGCCTGTGAATAACATTTCTGTCCTACCTTGAGGAAAAGTATTCAAAGGTTTAAGTTAAAGATCTTTCATCTGAGATCACAAAATGTGTTTTCTGCAAAAGAGAAAGTGACTTGCAAACATGATTTGTGCTGTCTGCAGCTGCTATCGCTGCTCTTAAGAAGCAAATGCCCCAGCTGTTTTTTTCAAGTGCAGGACAGTGACTCAGCTGGGAGAAAAAGCATCCAGCTGTACGCAGGCACGGGTTTGAAATGAACAGAAACACAGAAAACGATCGAGTCTTTTTCTTGTAAAGCACTGAAATAGTGTTCTCAGTTGAAAGATTATTCCCAGTGAAAAATATAATCACAAATGAGTAACCCATGAAATGTTTTGCTGCAGATCATAACAAATCTATAAATATACAAAGTCTGCAATTACTCATCAGACACCTTCATGTAAGTAAAAAATGTTTCATATGTGTTGCATAACTGCCGCTATTTCATTCTTGCTGCCTACAGACAAACCAATGTCCAAATTTAGTACAAGAACAGAACTTCCAAACAGAAAAACATATATTGTAAAGTAAAATGAAGTAAAGTTGTATGGGAACGTATTGTCTTTGAATGTATTTCATGTTCTTCAAAATGTATACTTATTTAACAAACAGGGACATAGTGTTTGGAAAAACTGCACAGTCTGAAAGCCCCTCCTGACGCTTGTCATCACTTTGGTCAAACACTAATGTGGGATGGCATCCAATTTCTCAATTAGCTCTGTTGCAAGTCACCTATTGTTGTGTTAACACTCAAGCACATTTAGCTTCAGATAGCATAGATGATAGTCCATTGGCACCATCTCTAAGATAGAAAGTATTACCTCTGGCTGCTGAATCTTGATATCCCTCTGCACTGAAATTACCTTTTGTTGGGATAAAAAAAGAAAGGATACAGAATAAATAAAAAAGAAAATGAAACAGTGGTGAAAAGTGGTGGTTTTCCAGAGGGCTACAGCAAACAATAACTCCACCTCAAAAAAGAAAATTATGTTTGTCACAATATTAGGTGCAATGACTTGCTTTGGAAATTAGATTTTGAAGAATGAATGACACAGGAATATTAAAATGAATATAGTCATCTATCAATAGATAAAATATATAGTGTTGCTGGCTTCTGCATGAAATGTGAGACCGCTAATCTTACAGTGATGAAAACAATGAGTATAAAAAGCACAGACATAAATAAAAAAGATTTAAAAAAATATTGCAGTTTTCTATGAAGATCACAAAGTTCATTTCAAAGCCTAAGTCTTAAATTACCAGTTAATGTAGTGGATGATTGTGTGGTTGCTTGTCAATCTATCAGGTTAAAAGAAATAAAAAAGTTTATAAAACTAATACATTCAAGTAGAACTTAACTGTGTATTATTCATGAAGGCAAATAAATTGTTTTATGGATGGTTTGTTGGTTTGTAGTTGGATTGGTTTGCTTGGTTTTAGTGTAATCTGAATAATGAATTATCAGGCATGTATGTAATTAATGATTATACTAACCCTTTTCATCAATTTGTGATCTGTTAATTATATTTGATTACACCAACCTGTCCAAGGACTTCAGGTGGAAATTAGCCTTTTTTTTTGCTGTAACCTGGTACCATGTATCTCTCATTTGAAAAGGTCAATCAATTGTCTCTTTGTAAATAAACAGTATTGAAAAGCAAGATGTCTATGCAATAATGTTTTACAAGTATTAGTCACAACTGAGAGAACTGATTCAAAACTGCTCATGAGAAATTATAAACATGATCTTAAAATTCAACAGTGCAGCAAATTTAGTTTGGAAATAAAATTAAGCAGAATTTATTTCAGATTTGAAATTTTGAGTGGATCTGATTCAAGACAGGAATTTCTTCCTCCATCCATCACTGTTCCTAACATCAATACAAATACAAGGCTTCTTCATTAAAGTCAGATTCTATCACTCCTTGCCTTATTCTGTTGAAGTCAGCCAGCAGCTGAGCAGAAGTGTGTAGTCAGCTTGTTCCTTAAAGGTCATAAGGAGGGAAAAAGTCAATCAGACAGTAATGGCTATATTGGGATTGAGTATTTCACCATTGCAGCTAATTTCCTCTTAAACCTGACCAAATGTCAGCAGCAGGCCTGTTTGAAGCCCCTGCAGAATACTGTCAGTTTTTGGTGGTTGAAATGGTAATGGATGATACTGGATTCATTAGCTATGGTATGAAGGAGGATTATGTCTTATACGTCTCCTGATATAGAGTAACTCTCAAAGAATATTAAACTGGAAGAGCAATCAGAGACCACAGAGCCCCTCCAGTGTCCTTGCCCTTCTTCACAGTTTAAAAATTCCCACTCACCAACAAGATTTTAAAAAAACAGGGTGGTTCATTTTCCTGAAGCTTGCTGACTCACCGTCATTCCAGAGTTATCATGTAAAATGTACTTCATTCTAAATAACGCATGATGGTGATCTATGACGTAGCAAATAATTTTGGGATTTTTTTTAAAATCAAAATAGTTCATTGTAGGCAAACTGATTTTTCCCTATGCATTTCCATGCTATTACTTCTAAGCCTTGCAGTAGGTACACATCCCACATATTTAAAACTGTAGCATTGATTTGCAGCTGTGTTTCTGGAAACTTAATGGAAATTTAATTTCCCTGCCTGCCCATTACTTATGGAGAATTTATAGCTCTTTAGCATCCACAGGCATTTAGTTGTTTGCATAACTTTATCAGAAGCTGTGCTTGAGCTGCCCACTCATTTACTGCATAAAGCATTATAGTGAGTCAGCCATCATGTATAAAAGCTTTATTTAAATTTTTTTATTCTCCATAGAGTGTGCTAAGAATTCATCACATGGTACATTAAAATAAGGTATAAGAAAAATGTATAAAGCACCACCACCAACATCTCTAAAAATCCAGAATTGTGTTAGATTTTAATCTTATTAATTAAATACAGAGCAACACTGATTACATCAGTTAAGCTTGATCCCTATTTTAGGTTAGGGAAAAGTACGATTGGTAGGAGAATCTAATTCATCCTCAAGCTGTCTGTCACAGTTTTGCACAACATTGTTCATATAATATAGAGATTTCAATTTAATATTATTCCATTCAGGCAATAACCTTTTTGACAGAAAATGAGGAAGGAAATGATGACAAAACAATGAAAAATGACTATCATTTCTGGAAAGAAAATGTGACCTAATTTATTTACTTAAAAATGTTTAACACTTAAAATTGTAGTATAATACAACCTATAAAATAAAATAATGGTATGAAGAAAGCACACCCTTAATAAAATGTAGGTTTTAATCATAAAAATGATCTGGTCTGTTCCAAGTTCAGAAGCTGATTACGTGTTTTCACAAAAAAAAGAGACATTTATGCCATTCGATTGGATGTGAATTCTAGTGTATCTTACCTACATGTCTTGAGAAGAAAACTGGAAATGCTCTTTGCATAATTATGAATGAGTTCAGTGTTTCGGATGCAATCGTGCTTCCTTCTCACAGAGCGGCCCTCACCAGCGCCTCCCCCACTCAGCTGCTACAGACTAGCAGCAGCAGCAGCAATTAGCAAACACCTGGTGGAACTGTGGCAGAGGGTCAGAAAGAGCAGAAACTTCTTAAAGAAACAGAGCCCAATTTCAAGGTGTCAAATTCCAAAGTCAAATCTCTTTTAATTTATGCTTGATATACACAGAATGTAATTTTTCAGCTTTGAAAAGCCTGCGTGTTAGGTTAATAAACTATTGAGGTTAGTTGACCACTACAAAGAAAGAGAAAGAGAGACAGACAGGTAGGTAGGTAACAGGTGTGCTAACTACCAATTCCATCACGCAGCCCAAACCACATAAATTTTGATAAAGATCATGCTAAGTTGTTTAAAATGCATCATTTTAAACAACTTAACATTGAACTCTTCCTTTTTCTCCAATATGTAGCATAACAATAGCCTGTTGAACAGTATTTCTGAACTGTTACAGAACAAATGATACAATTAGCTGTCTTTGGAGCTTCACAATACATCACATCTAAATGTACGTATGCTGCATTATTGAAATCAGACAGCAGTTTTCCACATCTGTGTTCTTTATGAGCTTATCAAATGACGACCATATTCTTTGCTTTAAGTGGGTGTAATGGGGACGATGTAATTACAGACATGCTTTCACAGAGCTGAGTGCTCATGAGATTTAATAAGAATAAGTGAACTTATCACAACACTGTACAAGACCAACTCTGACTAGAAAACAGCCAGTCAAGCACCAGACAGTGAAAATGATCTACTGCTTACTTTCAGCATTGTTACCTATGACTGCTTTAATGTATATGTGAGATCATTGTTTACTTTCATCCTCTGTGTTTACAAGAAAGTAAAATCAGCGTTTTCCCCACTTCTATTGAATAAAAGTGGCGCCAGTGTGTCTGAGGATGAGAGAAAAAGACTGTGGTCTAAAAACGAAGGGCACAGAGAGAATCCTGAGACAAAGCATTTAACAAGGTAGTGTTCAATTCACAGATGGTGTGTATAGCTGATTGAAGCCAATCAAGCCAGATAGAATGGCAGGCTTTCTTGTTTGTCGAGCCCTAAGACGATTACTAACCACCGGCCACTGCATCTTATCCCTCAAATCCCCCTCTAACACCAGGCAGCCTCCTGCAAATACAGATCTCATGCTCCTTGTTGCCACCCCATTCTGGCATCGCTCTTCAGCCAGAGTGTCAGAATATCATCAAGACAGCATTAAACACATAGAGGAGAAAAGGCAGTAACAACCAAGACAAAGTGAGGACTTCACAAAGCCTGAAGGAGAATTAAAAGATTACTAATAAAACTGTGGTCTAGCAAAAGATATACGCTTCTTTTGAGGTACTGTTAAAATTATAAAAGGGGATATTTCAATCTAACTCAGTTAATTCAGGGTTGTCTAAATATATCTGCCCCCTTGCAAAAATTTTGATTTTGCTTTTTTGTCACATTAATATGCTTCAGCTCAGACAAAATTTAATGTCAAAGAAAGCCAGAGTAAATAAAAAGAAGCTTTAGAAATTATGATTTCATTTATTACAGAAAGTAGCTATGACGACCCAACCTGGTTTTGTGTGAAGAGGTAATGATGCTCCCCTGGAAAATCATGAATTTATTTTGATTAAACATGTTTAAGAAAACTGGGTTCAATTTCACAAGCCACACTCAGATCTACCATACCATTAGAATAAAAAAAAGAAAATCCTTTATAAGAACATAATAACATGAAGTAGGCTAAAAGGTCTCAAAATGCAACACATCCTTTCTTCATTAAAAGAAATTCGAATAGAAGTGAAAAACAAGGTCATTGACATCTGTCAGTCTGGAGGAAGATGATGCAAAACCACAAACATGAAACAGAGGTTGTGTCCAGGAATAGCTGACCAACCAAAATTACTCCAAGAGTGCATCAACAATTCATCCAGCGTGTCATAAAACAGCCTAAAACCACATCTAAACCACGGGAGGTCTCTCTTATAATCTCTTTCTGATTCACAGAAAGACTGGACAAAGTTATAAGGCAAAATAAAATAATAATAATAATAATAATAATAATAATAATAATAATAATAATAATAATAATAATAATAATAATAATAATAATAATATCTGTCTTGTATTTGCCAAAAACAAAACACCTTGAAGATCCCAAGAAGTTTAGGAAAATATTCTGTGGACCATTTATAAAGAAGTGGAACTGGTGTGTGTTCTGTCACATCTGGTGTAAAAGAAAAGCAGAATTTCAGAAATTTTACCTAAAATTAAATGTGGTTGTGGTAGTTTGAGAACCTGAGGCTATCTTGGTACTTCACAATTCTGTAAAATCAACCAGAATTGAATGGAAATCACAGTTATCAATTTATAACCATCATGCTCATTGCATCACAATGATCTACATCACACCTGAAGCTCCACCTGCTTTCGAGTGACTAAGGTGATATTATGCGCCAACCACATCATAAGGCATTAATGTTAAAAAATACTCTGAAACATGGCTGAATTAACACAAGTTTTCTAAGAATGGTGTAGAACTCCACCACAGTGAGATAAATGACTGATTGCCACTTAATGCAAATACATGATGGCAGTTGCTGAGGCCATGGGTGACATAACCAGATGTTAGGTTTATGGAGCATCTACTTTTGTACAAAGAGTCAGACTACACACTGCATTTTTCATTAAATACATAAAAAGACATAATTTGAACACTGCACTTAATGTATCTGATGATTTGAAATACTTCAGTGTAACAGAAATAAATGGCTGATTCTTTTATTTTTTGTATGCGCACAAAAATGAGCCTGGTTGGCTCATCAGCGGACATTATTTCAAGTTCATTTTTTACAAATACATTGGGTAACTATGCAGACAACATTAACCCCCTCCAAAGTGCTACTGGCTGATAACCTCCATGCCACACTGCATGAATACATTAATTCTTATAACAGGAGCCCTAATCACAATTTCAGTGCGACTGTTCAACGCTTTTCAACAGACTGGCATTTATGTATTAAAGATTCTGCTCCAGGTTAAATCTCGGCTTTTCGCTGCCTAATCTTTTGAAAACTAATGGAAATACAAATCCGAGGAATATAAAACTGTGTAATGTGTCAATAGATTGCTTTGATTTTCATTAATATCTTAACATCTCTCTTCAATTAAAATACATTGATCTGCACCTGTGTTTAGCTTTTAGTCACACAGGTTCTACATTTTGACTAAGTTTCAATAACCAAAATAGTTATGCAATATAATTTTTTTTATATTAATCTGAATTCCTATTTTGTTAGAGAACATTTAAAGAGATTGGTAACTTATCCAACTGAGACATTAGATGTGGTAAAAAACAATCTTCCCAATTAGAACCTTTGCAGCTCTAACTCAGCAGAGCGTAACAGGAAGAAAAAGAGATTGCACTCCGACTGGCAACTGACCAACTCCAACATTTAGGGACCTCTTTTGATCACTGCAAAAAAAATTTTTTTCATAACATTAATTAGTGCAGCCTACCTCAGAGACCCATTGCAGCAAACATAGGCAACTTTAGTTAAAAGACTCTTTTAACGTGAACGGTTTCCACACATAAGCACGAACACGAGCAAAGACGATAAGTGAATTAGAGAAGCTTTATAGCAGCCCTCTGTGAGCAGTAAACAGACGTTTATAACTCTATAAAAACCAGCAGAATATTAGAACACTCCAGGGAACCAGCACGTCGCAAGAAGACTCAACCTGCAATGTCTTACATTTGCCTAAAACACGTTACGCAGCATATAATTTTTTGGAAGGAAGTACACCAGGGATGACCAGTTTTTGTCTAACCCAGTTTATTTTCAAATCAGTAAAATAACAGGAAAGTGGAAGCAGAAAAGTAACGCAAAAGAAACATATATATATATTTATATATCTATAATCTTTAACATTCAATATCTCATTTTTAAGCACATCACAACCAAATGCTTAAGTCCAAAAAGTAAAAGAGGTTAAACAAGGTCTTCTTTAAGATACACAAGATTCATTTATTTCCTTGTCATTCTTTCCACAGTCCCCCAAGAAGAGATGTCAAAGGCAACTGTAGCCAATTATTTCAAACACTTTGCTCACCATAGTTCAGTTTCCTCAGTTACATCAAACCAAGGAGGAAGAAAGAGAACAAACAAACCGAAAGATATAATGAAAGATGTGGAAAATAGGAGGAAGGTTCATCCTACTGAATGAAAATCAAATCTTGTATTGAGGAATATTAATATACTGGTTAACGGAGAGAAACTCAAAGATATCTTGCTTCAATGCTGGCATGGAAACTAGCCGGCAGTGAAGGGCTAAAACATGATGTGCAAGGCCTGATTAAACAAGAGAGTCCAAAACAGAAACCCATCACTTACTTAATGCAGCTTCAGTCCTCGGTCAAAAGTCTTCAATATGTAAGGATGCAAGCCTTCCAGGTTCAGGGATTCCTCATTAGCACATTGTCTCGTATGTCCTTAAAACCAGCCTTTTTCAATTTTGCATACAAGCACACAAAAGCCTCATACTTGTTGATTAAAGAGCATGGATTTGAAGAAATGCTTACATGTGAAAGATAAGGAGAGGATAAGCAGATTGAAAAAAAAAACAAAAAAAAAACATAGCCCCTTCCCAACACTGAAATCTACATAATCCAAGAACAAGGAGTTTGCTGTCCCCGTGTGTCCACATCCGGCACAGTCTGCAGGTCCTGATTATAGACCGTCAGTGTCCAGAAACTTTTCTTTCTTTTAGTCCACTGTGGCAGAAGCACCTTCACTTTTAAACAATGTGGAAACAAATGGTTAAATGGTTTTCTGCAGAGCAGAGGAAAATAAAGCGAGCTGGTGAGAGGGCGAGGGCAGGGTGAGCGCCGGAGATCCTGAGGTGGGTGATTAATAGCGGTTTGTCTTTCTGAAAGGGTCAGGGTTGTAAGAGCTGGATGGTAGGTGTGGGTTAGACGTGACTTGAACCGAGGCTGGCTAACTAGCTAGCCTCACAAAGTCCATACTTGGCGCAGGGTACAAAGATGCTCTGGTCTGGACTCTGAGGTAAAGAGCAGTCTAGAAACAGCGCCAAAGCCAAAGTGTGCAAGAAGTATGACCAATTCTTTCTCCATTTTCTCCTCCTGATCATTCTTTTTTTTTTGTCTTTTTTTTCTGAGGTAAAGAGTACAGTCTGGTTTCCAACACAAACATAAGAACTATTTCAACTTGACATCCCTTTATATACTTTCACACCATTCATAGATTTGTAGTCAAGAGCTCCTCTTATAATTTCTTTTCTCTAAAATGTTCCTCTTATCAAATTTATTTTACTTGCAACAGGCATCTTAGCAAAAGGGATATGATCAGGCCAAGAGGAGCAGGGGGGGAATTGAAGTGCGAGCCAATTTTAAAATGGACCAAATTCACTTTTGTATCCAAAAAAAAAAAAAAAAAACTTGTGAAAAACCCTGAAGAATTAAAGAAGAGGAGGAAAATCATATCCCTGTTAGTGCTGAGATTCTGTCTGAAAGCCGAGGCTCCTCTGGGGAGAATTGCTGCTCATGAACACTCCTCCCCGATGCGCTGGCACGAGCGGCCCACTTTACGGTCCAGCTTGACCATCTTGAGCACAGCGTCCTGACGGCCGCGCCCCTGGTGGTCAAAGAGACAATCGTGTTGCTCAGGAAGACGATGGAGCATGCAGAAGATGAAGCCTGGACAGTAAGGGAGGGGTCATTGGTATGAGAGGAAGAAAGTAATTTAATTTACTGCATTCAAAAAAATAAAAATAAAATAACAACTGAGCATGTAAAAAATACCACAAACAACACCATTTTAAACCGGATTAGACTTTAAATAGTTCTGCTTGCAGTTTTCTATTCTGATTCTAAGCAGCAGAGAACAATTGTCTTCCTCACAGACTCCGCTGCAGCAATAAATCTGGCCGATATAGTATGCTCAAAACGATCAGAAATTATTGTCGGCTCTATTTGTCAGAAATTACTTAATTAATACACATTATAACACTGCAGCCATTCAATAAATGGTGATTAAAAACCCAGTTTGACATCTGGCTGCAACACAATTAAAACCCGTATGACGACTGCACAAAAGAAGGAAATAGCAGGCGGAAAGTTGGGCAACAATGGGACATAATTTTCCTCCAATCAGAAACCACACATGCAAAATTAGCCACCAAACTCTTTTGATATTCTATGCTCTACTTAATTAAACCTTTCGAAAGTATTAGTGAGCTCATTATAAATGAAGTATCTTTTGGTTAACATATTTTGATGAAATATGTCAACAAAGGTCAAGTTTTTAAAGATTACACATCATTAGATTTGGGTTTTCCTAAATATTTAACTTAAAAGAAATTATCAAAAAAAGCACCTTTGACCACTGAATGTAACACAAAAGAACGCTGACTAAGCCACAACCGAACCCTACTGTTAGTGACTCAAGCTACATAAAATGCATTACTAACCTTTACTACCTTTGCTGTTACTTAAAACACATTGAGTAAATTTTAAGTACAGAAACTCTTTTATTAAATGGTCATTTATTTTAATTGCTTTTGCATCTTTTTCAACCACACTTTTTCCTTCCACACCACTTTCTATACATAGGTTTGGATACAGCAGTTAGGATACAGTAACTTTTTCAGCAATGATCTTTGTAGCTTTCTTTTTTTTAGTGTGTGTAAATGACAAAAATATTTGATGAACAACTGTCAAGCCTGAGGTCATCTGTAAGAACCACAAATCATTTCTGTATCAAAAATTTGTTTGAATTGGCCCACTGTACAATAATTTTGCTTAAGAAATTAGTTTTTCACATCAGATACTTGAAATGCATCTCCCTATGTGTGCTCACTCTATTAAGTAGAGGTTTTATTGTTTTTTGTATAGAAACACTAAAAGGAAAATCACAGCTTTTCCAAATGATTGAGATGCGCCTGTATTCACTTAATCTTCTTTAAATACCCTGAACTGATCAGGTAATTATTTCTGTCCAAATATGAAGAACCTGAACCGGGGGAAAAAAAAGGTGAGATTCAAGTTTTTCTTAACTATATTTTTATTCCACTAATTTAAATTGACTCAAGTTACTGCTTCAGGACCTGGTAAGTCTGTAATTGCATAACATTCTGAGAGCAACGTGATTCAGAATGATTTTGTTCTTGGGTTTTTTAGCCTCTAATGTCAAAACTAATGAGTTAATTAGCAGTTTAATACCAGAGCCCTTCCCTTATGTCATACTAATACTTAGAAAGATTAATATTGGAGGCAAGGCGAATCGAGCAGATGCCTACTGAGTGTGACACCACTGGATCACTTTCTCTGCTGGCGGATTCTTTTCTCCCCAATTTACAATCTGAAATGCATTCATGCTTTCAACTCATTTTCAGATCCTCTTGGCTTACAAACAGCAGCACATTCTGCCAGGACCATTAGAAAAATAATCTGAAATGACTGCAACAGTCGAAATTACTATAATTGCCACCATTTCCCCTTTTGGTTTACTAAAAGCCATGTTTTCACAGTAAGCATTAAACTATTAGGAATTGATGACCAATGCATTGGAAAAAAGGGGAGAAGTCAATTTCCAATTTAGATATTACTGCACTGGTATAAGGAGACTGATATTAAATAGCAAAGAGCTTTGACTTTTGAAGTACTTTAAATTGTATGAAAACAAGTTGATTAGGAAGCCAAGTATTGGTTTAAACTGCATTAGGGCTTGTGGTAATTGGCTTATGTTTTATTCGCAATTAGAAACATTCGAGCTTTCTGCAATGGTCCCTATAGGCCAACAAAAGCACAAAAACTAATGGCAGAGCCAAAGCTGAATTGCTCTTCTGCAAATTGTCTAATCCGTAATTAAAACTTTGAACCAGATAATGTAAATGTATTTTTCAATCTTTAAGGCAGGTGCTACTCAATGCTGTAGTACACACACGCACTTTGGATTTGACCTTTTACCTAAATGAGCTCTCTATGTTAAGATTGCCCAGAAATATTTATCTGTACTTTAGGCAAAGTCAAAGCAAACATCTTATCAATTTAAGTGGTATTCCAATTTTTTAAAAACATATCTAACTTTAAATGCTAAAAAAGTCTAATTTATAATCTTATTTTACTCTTTTGAAAATCCAGAAAGCTTTTTAACTATAAATTTCAACCTTTCCCTTTTAGTTTAAGTATTGACTCATTTATGTTTCTGTTCCAAAGTAATTTTAATCCTGACAATTACCCAGAAATCCCATAATTCTAGTTTCAATATGTCATTCAAATCACTCGCTGGAAAGCTAAAAAAAAAAAAAAAGAAAGGCACGTTCATACTGATCCTGTATGTACTGCGCTTGATAAATGTGTTAATCAGTGTGTTCAACTACAAATGTACCTAGATGGATCATATTACTGATAATGTCATCATACCACAGCGACAGGAGCCCAGTTCCTGCTGTACCAGCTCCAGTTTAGTTTGGCAGCGATGGCAACGTTTGCGGCTCCGCTGTTTAGAGCCGCTGCGAGAAGAAAATGGCGAAGATGACAATGATGATGACGACGATGAACACTCCTCACCCTCTGGGACCTCAGCCACCCTTGCTCGCTTCTCTGGTGAAGAGTCACTTTCTGACTCTGAGGCTTAAGACACAGGAAAATATGCACAGATAAAGTAAACCAGATAGGACAAAATAAATGCAAAAAAAATATGGTTGACTGCATTTTCAGGAGTTCTTGGTCATATTTACAGTTAATTTTGATTATGTATCACAGATTTATTGTAGCAAGGTTTATCACTGCTGAAGGTAACTATTATAAAAATTTGTTAAAACTGTCACTATGTCCTGACAGTGAGACAAATTTCTGAAAAAAATTAATAATTGGTGGCAGAGAAACAACCTAATCTTACAGAAAAATAGCTGAGGAGGAGGCGCTGTAGCGCAGCAGAGGAAAAGGCGAAGGGAATGTGCTTGTTCAAATTTTCAGGCTAAGCTTATGGTTTTCTCAAAACTCCCTGCTGCAGTTTTAAAAGCTGAAGCAAACGAGATATAAAAAAAGCCGCATAATAACCAAAACAAGTAAAGATTGACCTGTTTTTTGTAAGAGATTAACATATTTGAAGGTTGTTATCCAATCTAAAATGGTTTAAAGATGAATTAACAACTATTTACCACCGAAAGAGGGCAAAATGCTGGTTTGGTGTAAAAAAAAAACGAAGGAGGGAGAAAGCAAGATTAATAGGTCTCCTGTTTTAGATTACATGCCCGACATGAGGGACAGTAGGAGCCTGTAGCAAGCTTCCGCTGGTTGGCTAGAATTTCAACTCAGCTTTTCTCATCAATCCAGTAGACTTTTTCCCCAGCCCTGCCAAAATGCAGATCAGCACTCAATAAATCTCTGAGAACTAGGCCATGCAGTGCAGTCAGACATCCCCCTCCCGTCCCACTAGCCTGTCTCATCGATCCCCTATATATGCGAGTGTGAGTCTGTACATGTGCAGCTTCAAGCTTTGAAAAATGTCATCCTTTCTCCCTTAGCCTTACTATCCTTGTACGTTGCTGTTAATCTATATGAGTTAAAGTAATCTTACAAGTAATTTAAACTAGATTTGAAGTTAGGCTAAACATCTTTAATTTGGATCACATACAATAAAGAAATGTGCAAAAACAGTGAAAGTGCAGGTTTTAAACATAAATACCTATAGGCCTGAAATGATGTAACATGTGAATGTGTGTTTAACCCCAACACTCACATGACTCTGTAACGTTAGACAGGAGATCAGCACATTCACACACAGCGGGGAGAGAGTTGCCTACTTACTCCACAGCTGTCTTAGATCATGTCACGTTGTTTTGCCTCTAACTTACAGTGGCTCTCAAAAGTCTCCACACTTCAGTAACGTAACTCACACGTGACTTTTGTCCTGTGCAATTTAACTGAATACATGCACTTATTTGGGCAAAAATAGAACGTAATGGTGAAATGGTTGCATAACTTTGCACGCTCTTGAATTAATACTTTGTTAAAGCAACTTTGATTCCAATTTAGTGCACATTCGGTTGAAGTTTACAGAAGTTTTACAAATCTATCCGGTTGTGACCTCTCTTATCCTCTTTTGAAGTCATCGTTTTGTCAGCTTGGATGTAAACTTGTGCCAACTATGTAGCTCGAAAATATTTTAATTGTTTTTTTTTAGCTTTCTTAAAGACAGAAAGTCTCGTGCCAAAACAGACTGGTGCATGGAACTATATTAGCCTCTTCCACCTTGACAAAAAAAAGAAAACATAGTAACCCCAGAGCATGATGCTACCACCACCATCTTCCAGAGCTGGCACAGTGTTCTTCTGGTGAAGTTCAGTGTTGTTTTTCTGCCAAACAAACATTACAAAATTGTAGGCCAAACGTTCAAGCTTAGTTCACATTCTCCCTCAGGGCTTTGAGAATGTTTAGTCATGTTCTCTTTGGGGGGAAAGAATTACATATTTTTTTAATTACTCTAGAATATAGACTATACCGTAGTTACATTCAGATAACCAGCAAATTTGGGAAATTCTTGAATTTCCTTCAATGTTATTGTCAACCTCTCTTGATCAGTTTAAGTCTTCTGTTCTTGTCAGAAATGTCTAGTTTTGTAATGTTCAAATTTTTTCCTTGTAATACTGTGTGTATAAAATGCCATGGAATATTTTGTACCCTTTTCTTGATTGAGGAACTTGTACAAGAAGTTCCTTTACTTCTTCTCCCACTTGAGTTTAGTGAAAGGATGCAAACAAGCAAATGCAAAAGGCTCCTACTAGAATAGCTGAACTTTACAGCTTTAATCACAATGACAAATGGGAGGTGTGAGCT
>CAEFZX010015979.1:0-15113 GCA_903066825.1 Alfaro cultratus | reverse complement strand
TCTTTTCCCTCTGTTGTTCTTCTTGTAACTTCTGGCCTAACAGCTGCTTTGCCCTCTCTTTACGTCGCTTTTCCTCCAAAAGAAGAGTGTTGGCAGCTTCTTCCCTCTTTAAATGATCCAATTCCTCCATTCGATGCTTTTTCTCCTCGTCCATTTCCATCTTCTTCTGCCGTTTATACTCTACTTGACCATCCCAGGCGTCGGTCAAAGACTTTTGCATTTTAACTTTCTTTTCCTTCTCCTGTTTGTCAAGTAACTTTTGGGTAACTTTCTGCTTGTCCATTTCTTTGTAAAACTTTTCCTCCTCTATGGCGTGTTTGGCAGCTTCTTCCCTCTTTATCTCCTCCAGATTGTCGTAGGCCATCTTCTTGCATTTCTCTTGCAGTTCCAAAAAATGCAGAATTTTTTATATTGTCATTTCCTGCTAAATATAATTAAAATATAGAATATGAGTATGGTTGAAAGCCTGCCAAACACTTAGTAAATAAACCCAAATTAAGCTCCCCATTTGTTGTATCACATCTTTAGCGCTTTTTTTCCCTTTATCTCGTTTTATTTTGTATAACATATGGTTGACTTCCAGTTTTGATTTGATGTTTTTATTTTGATGAGACAACTTCTGCTCTATACATGTTGTTGAATGGCAGCTTAACGACAGAAAGGAGCAGAAGACAAGATGCAACGTGTTAAAATGTGTGTTATTATTAGCGACCCATGTTTCTTTTGTAAATAAGAATGGTTCTAATTTTGATCGATTGAAATTGTGAATTTGTTTTATTATATATAAACACTAGGGTAGAGTTTTGAATGATATGTTTTGATATTTTTAGTGGTGAACATTATTTTGAGCTGAAACATTCTGGCTGTCATTAATCGACTCAGCATCATAGATTTTGAAAGTGTTTGGCGAACCCAATTTTCTCCTGTATAAATCCTTTACTGGAAGTTTAAAATCTGTTTTGTAACTTTTTTATGATTTATATGATTTTAAAGTATAAAGTAAATAATTATTAGGCCCTACATGCATTTATAAAACGAATCATTACGAAAGAATCATTATCGTTAACCTCTAACCAGCAGCGATTGCTTTTCCCCATAACGGAGGAAGCCCCTCTAGTTTTCCGTTTTCTTTTTAGTAAACGAAGGCCGTATATTATGTGCTTATGTTCATACATGTACTCAATTTTAAGACCTAACGAACAAAATCTTTTGTCTTGATATACAAAACTGTAAAGCAAAAAGAGGATTACACATTTTACACGTACTTATTGTTCGAAAATCAATCCATTAGTGGTAGATGAAAAATGTAAGTACTTGTATTCAACTCTACCGAGTGTGACTGTTGGGCTGCGTTCAAAACAAATACCATCTGCTATAGGGGAAAAAAAAAACAAACAGAAAAAGCTCACCACACTCCCACGCTGCTGTTTTTGCAACACGTTAACATGAAGGATTTTGCTCATTAGCAACTTATTTGCTTATCTTAAGGAGTCCAAAATAAACTGAACACCATCAGTCAGCTGGCTGAAAGTGCATTTTTCCTCATACAAAAAAATTGTATGTTTAATGTGAAAGCAACCTAATGTTGATTTGTGTGCATTTTCACTAAAGGTAAAGTAAAAGCCCCCAGGAATCTCATATTAGGCCATACCTGGGTGCATTTAAAGACGAAGAATCGCTGTGAAAATTGAAAACAAGGAGACCACAGAATACCAAGATTGCTTTAGAAGATATAGATATATATATTTTTTTCAGATTTGAATAGTAATGTCAAAAATACACACTATGATATACAGTTTGCACTACATCATCTTAGCATGACAGACGTCACAAATAGTAACTGAAATATTAATTTAAATATTAAATAAACTGATGGTAAGTAAATTGAAAAGTGAACGTGTAAACACTAAACTAATGTTACTCATTCTATTGCAACAGTTCCAATAAAGTGGTTTTTGTAACAGTACAAAAGTATTAGAATATGACTATTTTCTGTTCCATTTCCAGTTATAACGAAGAACCAAAAGGGGAAAAAAATAAAATAAAGTCCACAGTGCACAGTTTGATGTTCTGCTGCGATGTTTTCAGGTACATTATTGTGATTGCATGTTCCTTGATGGTCCAAGATTTGTGTTGCACCACAGCCTGGCTCCACCTGCTTCCTCCTAAGCAGCTCAGAAATCATAGGGTCACACATTAGAGATCATGTTCTGTAGAGCCAATCGCATATGAAAAAATAAGGAGAATCTTAGCAATAATGGGCTTTGTGTTGAATTGGAAGGAAATTAGAGACAACACAAACAGAAAATGGAACTTATTCTGAGAGGAAAAACAACATTTTGATTTGTGCCAGCAGAGAAAACAAAAGACCTGAACTTCTTTGATTAAATTAAAGCCAGATACTATAGGGGATGCCTTAAAATCCAGGAAAAGAAGAAACAATATGATTCTAATATGGCAAAAAAACACACACATTTTGAACAGTATCATGAACTCCTCCAATAGCTAACTTCCTGACTAAATCCCTCTGTTCCAAGGATGTGCAATTCACAAAGAACAAGGTGTATCTATGACGAGTCTCTCAGGCTCCTTGTCGACCCCATTTTCGTTTTATTGGGCGATGAACAGGATGGAACTGAAGTCTTTGGATACAGGTCAACGACGTCTGTTGACTTCTGTCCTCCGACCTCATCTCTCACAAAAACAAAAAAAGTCACACAACAGACTGATGGAGTGAGTTAGTCTAGTGCTGGCTTCAAGGTGTGGTTGAAGTTTCAGTAATGGACTGTCGGATGGAGGGTGAAGCGTTGGGCTTCAGCAGCGAGGAGAAAATGAAGGATCTATGGGAGATTCTGTGAAGGACTGGAGCTCGTAGGCAGCACCGCTGTCCACCTCCATGGACTTCCTGGAGAACAACAGACGGATGTCTCTGTGAAGGTAGAGCTTTCCAGACTTTGAGCTCTGGAACCTGGTGGTGATGAGAAGGGAGAAGATGAGCACAGAAGGAAAAACTGTTTCCCAAACTCAAATTTTATACTTTTTAAGACCGTTATAAATTCATTTTAAGACCTGTATCATGACAGAAATGTATAAAAGAGACAGCCATAGCCCCCACAGTGCCAAGCTGTTTGCACTGAATGAATGTAGCATTGTGTGGGTTAGCAAGAGATGTGATCCGATGGTGAAAAGTCATCAAGCAAACTGGTGAAACATTTGCACTTAAACTATGATACTTTTTTGAGCTAGCTAGATTTTTCTTAGCTAGCTGGCTAAGTTTCTCTCCTCCCTCCGTTTTCATTGCAGTAACCAGAACCAATGCTATCTACTAATAAAGCTTCAAATATACATTGCTAGCTAGCAACCTTTGCTAGCTAACAAAGGTATATTAGTCACAAGTAGCCTCAACCGCTTTGAGTCAAGAGAACCTATTGAAGAAGTGATTAAAACATTTGCTTGACAGAAAAGGCCCACAAGGAAAAATACCCTACATAGAATACACAAGATTAAATAGTCCTGCCAGCACAAAATTTAAGACCCGTGATTCACATATTTAAGGCCTACCTACCTATAATTACAATAACAATTTAAGACATTTTAAGGCCTTAAATTAAAACATTAATTTAAGATTTTTCAAGGATGCTTGGACACTAAGAAAAAAACAAAACAACAAGAAAGCTGAGTAACCAGTCCCAGACAGAAGCAGCTATGTCACCTCAGATGGATAAGGTAGCGCAGCGTGCGGCCTTGGCCCGGAATGAGGGGCTTCCTGTTGGTCTGATTGTTGGCGTCGCGGCGAACGGGAACAGAAAAGGTTCTCTGGCGTAGGAAGGTCTGGTGTCCAGCTGGCATGGCTCTTAGGTCGTACATCACAACAAACATCTTCACCACTGTCTTGTTAGGGTTGAATAAGGTCTGAGGGGCGGAACCAGACAGAACAGCACAGTTTAAACAGACCTTCCAGGATCTCATGAAGATTGACTGTTAATGTAAACAATAGCAGGCGACACCATAGAGATAGAAGAATAGATGCTGAATCCATATTGAACATCAAATGTTGACATCACGTTGACTGACATTTTGTTGAGACATTTGCGAAAAAGTTCAACAAAATTAGCTTTTGTTGAGGGTATTTGTTTAAGCCCTGTGATCAGACACAGATACTGAGAAACTTAAAATTAAATAAAAATATATTATCCAAAAATAAGCATGTATCTATATATATATATATATATATATATAAATAAATAAATAAAATACAGCCTTACATAATAATGAAAAACTGAATTATCCACCCATTAATAATCTCTTGACAATACAAAATAGTGGAAATTTTATATCACACACTAAATTAAAGTAGTTCAGCATATTTTGAGTCAGTAGTAAATTAAGGTAAATTTACATTCGTTTCCTTGACTTGCAGATTTTGTTGATTTTCTCAGTGATGATTGTTTCTAATACTACAACACTGCTGAACACAAAAATGATTTATTAAAATGAATGCTACAAACTTCCATAATTTCTTTTATTTGAAATGTTAAGTGCAAATACATACTTCTGTTGTATAAAATGATTTTGCAACTTGCAACATGTTGGCTATATGTGCAGATGCATTGGATTTACTGAGCATTGAAGCTAACCTGGCTTACACTTCTCTCTGTCAGTGGACGACACAATGTGCTCATCTTTCTTCTGTAACTAGAGTGTACAGAAGATATTTTAAATATAGAAATCTAGGAGGCAAATGGGAATTAAAATCCAAGGC
This sequence comes from Alfaro cultratus, assembly GCA_903066825.1. Lineage (NCBI taxonomy): Eukaryota > Metazoa > Chordata > Actinopteri > Cyprinodontiformes > Poeciliidae > Alfaro > Alfaro cultratus. The sequence continues at coordinate 10,351 of CAEFZX010015979.1, read as the reverse complement.
CTCTGCAGTGCTTTCGAACCAGGATCTTATAAGATGAAGTTTCCCATCTGGCCACTAGGTGACTCCAACTTCAGCTTAGCGACTTGGCTTAATCTGCTCTTTGTTCATGCTGCATTGGAAATACTGCATTGACATAAATATTCTTGACATTTCTAAAACTGTGAAAAAGAAATTCCTAACCACTTGAATGGTTCCTGATGCAGGTACACGGTAGCCCCTTTTTCCCAGGGACTCCAGGTTAATCACACCCTGTGAGAGAACATAACGACAATCACGGTGTCACCAGCAGCCATCCCAAAGGAGCTCAGACACACACACACACACACACACACACACACACACACACCCACACACACACACACACTAACGACAGTTTTATCTTCAGGCTCAGCCATGCAGGGTTTAATAAGAAAAAGAAATTTAAAAAAGGAATTTGGTTCAGGAGGAAATCTAGCTCACCATGTATGGGGAGGGAGCGTTGTCATCGGAGACGCTGTAGAATGACACGTCTACTGGCAGGGTCAGGTGACTTGGGCAGAAAGAGCCGCTGGCTCCCACCTCCGCTGTGAAACCTTCTACTGTCCCTAAAGGCTCAAGTCGATAGTTCAACACACACTCCTAGAGATATCAAAAAATAAAGATTATGAGATACTTTTATTATTGAATCCCCCAAAGGGGGGGAAAAATAAATAAATCAACATTTGAGTCTAGAGATTGTTCAGCATGGAAATTTTTTTTGGATTAGGGAAGCAAACAATTAATTGTTGATTAATGGCTTATTAAATTAAAATGAGTTCTAATCAATTAACTATATGCAGCGACAACTTCTTAAACACAATTACTGATTTGCTTTGAAGGCGAGAATGTACCATAGGATGTTAGGGCCACTGTTCATAGAAAAAGAAAAAAAAAAGAAGAGGAAATTTACACCAAAAAATAAGAAAAAATGAAGATATTTCTGAGGATACGTCTGAGCTTTGCTAGGGAATAATCTCATAGATATTCTAGAAAAAACATGGAAATTTCTGAGTTTCAAGTTCCGGTTCATGAGTTTCAAAAATGTTGGACTTTCCAAACTCAGAAAATTTCCAGAAGAGGAAAATTTTGAAAGTTTTTCTGTAGAAATTTTCTCAGTGTTTTCTAGCAAGTTTTTGACAATTCAAATTCAGAAATGTCCACCTTCTTTTCTAGAAAAATTGCCGAGTTTTTTTTAAAGAAATTCTCTTTTCTTTTCTTTTTTTTTTACATACATGCCCCCAACACACTATGTAAATGTGACGATGAGAAAAAAGCGGAGGGCAAATTGTAACATGATACAAAAAGGCATGATACCAATAAGTATTGTTGATTTTGAGGGTTTTCTATTTCTAATATTTGAGAAAACCACAATTATCAGTTTATTCAGTCAATATTTAACACAGATGACACACAAAGAAAGATCAAATATCATGTGCTTCCTTTTTTAAATTCACAATAAGAAAATAAAATGTATGTTTTGTAAAGACAAAACTCAGGTTTTTAAAAAGGTGGCCAATAAATCGTTAATTAATCGTTAGCCGATTGATAAGAACAATTAAGTTTAGATTAACTCATTAATCGATAGCTTGCATCCCCATTTTTGACAGAAGACGACTGATGATGTGTCCTACCTCAAAGTTTCCCAGCAGGCTCAGACTGGCAGGAGGAGCGCTGGCGCTGAACAGCTGATGTGATTCATCTGTGTTCTCATCTCTCTTTGGACACACCCTAAAGGGTTAAAACCACACATGCTCGATCAACTTGTTCTTGAAGCGCTGATGTAACGCAATCTCATTGTGCTCCAAGTGACAAAAGCCTCCTGGTATGTGTGTTAAACATCACCTGAGGCTCACCTATGTGTTTGCAAACAGCAGCGTTAGCCACCTGAACAACAAGGTCGACTTGTCCCACTCGGATCTTTAAATAGCGATGAATTTCTAAGCAGGTCATTAGACGCAAGCGTGACGATTGGAGTGAACCTTGGAGTGAACTCCTCAAACATCTGCTTTCAAATGAACATCGCTGAGCTCCCACCTACAGCTTCTGTGTGTAGGCTCAGGCATGAATCCATGTGTATATAAAGCCAACTTAGTTCTGACTGCCATTTACAGATGAATGTGTGCTATTGTAGCTTGAGCCACAGCGCAGCAAAGACAAATTAGCTTTCCCTTCCATCTATAGACACAGAAAAACATCAAAACACAACAACGTCTGACCAATGAAAGTGTTGGTGCCTTGGCTGGTTAAATAGATAAGATTTTAATTTCAAGTATACACTGAAGCGGCAAGAATGAATTAATCTGGGACTTCAGACTCTTTTTGCTCTGGTGTGGCAGATGAATTTTTAAAAACAAGAATTGGCTGCAAAGTTTGAATGATTTGTGGCCACACTCCAAAGCATCACACAACCAAACTAATATTTGCTTGATGGTTCCATATAAAGTTCCAGAGAAAACACACGTGATATTTGGCAACTTTTCCCATCAGAAATAGCAGAACTGGTTTAATAAGGTTTCTAGCTCAGACCAAATCATTCCAGGTGTTCATCATCTGGCTTTATAGTTTCTAAAACCAGCTTGACTGCGAGTTTGTTTGGAATCACTGTTGAAACACCAAGTTCTGTCCCAAGTTTCGACCACATGGAATGGCTGCAAAGAGTATCACGATATAAGTGTTTCATATCAGTCGTTATTGATAAAATATTGATTAGTTTTTTGATTAGATATCTAAAATGCTGCCACACTGGTGACCTCTTCTGTTTTATAGATTTTCCTCTTGAGGTGTTGTACTCTTGTTCTCCTTGCACTCCAGGTTGTTTGTAATTTTTAAGCAGCTATGAGGCATGGTGGTGAAACCTGAAACTGCTGCTGCGCAAGTTACTCAGGTTGTTGCTAGGTAACCAGATAATGAGCGAGTTAGTTGATGCCACCCAACTTGCTTTACTGGCCGTGAGAGGTTAAGTGATTAAAGCCTTTCTTCTGCCTAAATCTCCCATTATACTACGTGGTTCAATGAAATTATTGAACATTCTATCAAAGATATTTTCTATTGATACTGATCACATGTCAGTCACGACTTATTGTCAAGCCCTAATTTGAGATGAAATTAAGAATTAGGTTGGAATTAGAACCGGATGCAGCAAAATAGAGCATCAGCATGATGCAGCCACCACCATGCTTTACTGTAAACTGTTCTCAGGCTTTAAACACCTTCCAAACATATTATTAGTCTAACTAAGACTATCCATAACACCTTAAGACAGTTGAAATGCATCAGGAAAACAAAAACAAATAATGATATACTTCAAGCACTGTCCTTTAATAAATAAAAGAGAGAAATAAAGAGTAAGTCAGACTTCCTTTTTTCCAAGTTCCAATATTTTGTACTCTGTATATATACTGCATCTCTGGAGAAGCTTGTAGTTATTAAAAGAGGACTGTTGGTTCAACTAAAATGCATAATTTAATAGTAATAATAAAGTCTGTTATCTTAATTTATACAATTCAGTTCTTCCACCCACTCTCCTGTAGATCCCACAACACGGCCTAATAGAAGACGTCACTATGTTGTTCCATTTGGCAGCAAATTTCACATCTAACATCCAGCTCTGAGAGCAATTTTTTAAGCATAAATCAGGGGGGAAAAAAACATAAAACAGACCGGTCTTTGGAAAAAAATCAAAATACAGTCGGTTTCAAATTCGACATGCAAAGAATAAGTAACTGTAGCCGGCAGGAAGCTGACAGACGAGGAAGATATCAGCTGTTATTACACCCGCCCTGGCTCAGTGACTTGAGCCTCATTCGACCTTGGCCTGGTGGACACACTGAGGTTTGCAACTACATTAAGAGAGATCCCAGGTGAGAAAATGTGTACCTTTTCCCAGAGGCCCAAGGCAAACCCTTACAGCCAGTCAGAGAGATGTCCAGGTCAAAGTAACCTGTTTGATTTTTCCTCTGAGGAACCTGCAGCAGACACACAGAACATGATTAAACCAGAGCAGCCCACGGTTCCTTCTTGATAGTTAAATATCGCGTTTTCATTACAAGAAGAAAGCGAATGTGATCTACAGTGGAGGTGTGTTGAAAACAAGCAAAAGCAGTTAAAATTAAACTACTTGAATAATATTAACACATGACTAAGTGTGAATTGGGATGTGTGAATGTGCGTCCCTGAGTTCACAGAAGTGTGACTGGATTGGAGAGAAACTAAAAAACAAAAACCCCAACTACAAAATAAGAAAACAAAAGAAAAGAAAAGCAACAATAATTCCTACGACTGCTAAAACAATTACTAGTGAAGTTATAATAACGGTATCCAGAACATTTATTTGCTCTTTTTTCATACTGAGATATAGGCGAACATTAAGAAAAAAACCCAGAGATGGAAAATACAGATTTAAAATGTGTCTTTTGATGTCTAAATAAAAACTAAGTTCTCAGAATAAAATTTGGTTATTCGGTTATTGAAATTAAAAATGCCTTTACCACACTACACTTCGATCTCATCGTATCGCTGGATTTACAATTCTTGTCACAACTGTGTTTTCTTTCTTTTTCAAAAATAGCTATAAATAATAAATGATACAATTGAACATATATTTAAGAGTAGCCTCAAATTAAAAAAATAATTTGATAATTTTGCTATTCTGCTCTTCATGGGGAGATAATTTGATATTAGCTGGTTATGATTTTTCATCTGTCTTGATCCACTTATTCATGTGTTTTTTTTAACCCATGTCTAAACTCTCTACATTCTTCTGTAAAGCACTTTGAATTGCTTTGTACATGAAATGTGCTCTACAAAAAAAAAATCTAAAAATATATTGCTGTTTTTTTAGTGTCGTTTTGTTATGGAAATTTAACACAACTATTCCATGAGAAAAACTGAATTTGTCGTTATATCTATGTATAAAAATATTAGCTAGTTCTTTATTTTTTCCCAGTGTTGCTAAGAGCTAGTGTGAAAGGTCAATAGAGCCACTTGCGGCTATCGGCTCTGGTAGCCAGCCCACTCTTGGCTGCTTACAAAGACAAGCTGCTCATTAAAACTGAATAAAATGTGTGATGGAAAGATTTAGCAGTTTCAAAAATCCTAATTTTTAATCGCTTTGTCTGCCTTGCAATTAATAACTAACCCATGATTAGCCTGTGCTTTAACTCATGTTAACTTGGTAGCCCAGCAGCAAAAAAATAAACAAAACAAAAACAAAAAAAAGAGAGAGGTTGCTAATACTTTAGTCTCTTAAAGACAAACATTCATTGCATTTTCATGGGTAGCTGTGCAGGGAGTCACGGTTTCTGCGGCTGATAACAAAGAGTGGCGACTGTGTTGTTCTAACAAAAAGCAACTGCATGGACTCCCACGCTAACTGCTCTGACGTTCACTGTACATGAGTGGGCAGCCGCGTGTTGTCTTACGGGGCTGGAGAGCAGAGGCAGGCCGGTGCAGGGGTGGAAGGCCTTCGTTGCCGTGGCGTCCAGAGAGTGGCGATTCTGTTTCTTCCAGCTGTTGCAGGGACGCAGTGGGGAGGGGCTGTGAGGACGCTGCAAGACGGCAATGAAGAGAGGAGAATGATGTAGAAAGTGATATATTTTGTAGCAGTAGAGAAAAAAAAAGTGCTGATGAACAATTACGAGATACAAAACAACTAAAGAAACTACGTTTCCTTAGTGAACTTTTGTCATGGAAAAGTTGAAATATCCAAAACTATTAAAGTTTTTAATAAGGTGATGGAATTACTACACAAATTGTATATTTTGTAAAACTCAGTGATGGATATGTGAGGCAGTATTCATAAAATATATAGATTAGATTTTTCTATTACAGAAGAGAGTTATTGGAGTAATTATTGGAAGTGGACACAGATCACACAAACCCAATATTTACAGTTAAACTTATTGAGAATTCATGAATTGACAAGAGTAAATATTTAAAAATTGATGTACATGTGTATTGTGTATTTCAAATATGTCTGCAATAGTCTTCTGAGCTGAATAGTCAATTTTCATTTTGTAAATAGGGGCAAATTTTCAGAAAAAGTTTTCACTTCTTACTGCTCCTTTTCATGCATGATTTCTTTTAGTCTTTTCATGAACTATTTACATCTTTTACTGAGTGAATCATTCTAGATATCTACAGTTCTAGAACGATCCACCTACAATAAGGTGACCAATCTGGATCAGTTTGGGATGGCATAAAAGGATTCTATAGAGAATCACAAATACTAATGTATTGGGTATTAGGTTATAATACCAGTATTAGATTAACCATGCTGTTGTCTTGTCTCTTGTCAGGCACATCATTTAAACACAATCTACAGAAAAATTGGTTTCTGAATCGAAAATTGTTTCTGAATCAAATCTTGACCCTAAAAATTGGAATCGAATCTCTAGGCATTGAAAATTTTGCATATCTAAAAAGGAGCTGAGCCAAAATGATCTTACGAGGATTGAGGGTGATGGAGTCATTTCTGGACTGGAGGCGAACGAGTCACACTCTGAGGGCGCCTGGTTCTCGTCCCGCAGAGCGGACGCCTGAGCTGGCATGCCGTTCTGGTGCAGAGTCTGAGGCTTGCTGTCGTCATGGATTCTGTAACAGTTTGTGGCTGGGCTGGCGCTGTGGTTGTTCCAGCTGAACATCTGGGCATTTCTTGGTTTGTTCTCCAGGACGGGGGAGGGAGGCGGGGTGTCATGGCTGCTGGGTGCCCTGACTGGGAGCCTCTCCTGCGGGGAAGCTCGTAAACGGCAGGGGACCCGGGTGTCGGCCTGGCCGTTGAGTGAGGTCTCTTCAAGTGTAAACTGAGCACCGTTTTGGGCCCGTGGAGAGCGGCGTTCGGCCCGCGGTCCGCCTCGGGGCTTGTCTGTGCAAACGGGCGAGTGCGAGGCGGCGTTGTGTGTGCCGTCTCTTTGAGGTTCATGGCTGGGTACATGGCCGTTGGCGCAGCCGTTGCTGGCTGGTGGGGGGTGCGAGTACGTGCGCACAGTGTGTGTGATTGTAGTCGTGTGCACGTGGTGGTGCAGCGGGCTGGTGCTGCGGCTGTGCCGGGGGGACGAAGGCGGGATGGCCAGCCTCTCCTGGATGAGCCTGGTGATGTCTTGCACCGCCTGGGCAATGAGCGAGCTGTCCCGATCGTTCTCCTTGTCTCTGTCTGTCACTTCTCCGTTCCACTCTTCCGCCTCAGTCATCCTCAGTTTCCTGCAGGCGGCGGGTTTCGGGGAGGAGCTCTCCCGCTTGATAGAGCGCGATGTCTCTGTCACAGGGGTGCTGAACGGCGCGGGTTTAGCACGTCCCACCGACTCATAAGGGCGCATCTCAGGTTCTTTGGTCTTACTGGCGGCTTTGTCGTCGTGGTTGCCACCCCACATGGCTTTGTGAGGGCTGTCGGTGGTGAACAGGCCTGGGGGAAGTGGCGGTGTCGTTGGGTCGCAGAAGTTGAGCCTTTGTGCGATTCGAGCTATGACTTCCTGTCGCTCCTGCAGCAGGGAGCCAATGAGGGGATTGGTTTCGCTTCCGGAAGGCCTCGGGGAGGGGCACCGGGACGACTCGGCCATGGACAAGTTCTTGAAACTTCTCAGAGGCTCTGGGATGGGAGCCTTGGACTGGTCGGTGTTGCTGGTGCCACAGGTGTAGTCGTCCACCGGGGTGGGGTCGGATGAACCGTTGAGTGCCGTGTACAACCACTTTCCCGCTTTACCCGAGGGAAGCGGGGAGGGGGAGTTGGAGCGTGAAGGCGTGGGGGAGCGGGCGGGTCGGTAGAAGAGTGGCGAGCCCTGGCGCTGGGGGATGTTGACCTGTGGGAGCTCTCCGTTGTAAAACGTGTGGTTATCTCCGGGCTCCTGGCTCTTCTTGCTGTATGGATGTGACACGGCGGTGTGAGGAAGGCTGTTGATCGGGATGTTGTTGATGGGCAGATTAGGGATGGGTAGTCCGTTAAGTAGAAGGCTAGATGTGGAGTTGGAGCTCTTGCCGTACATGTTGGAGTTGGGATGGAGGCTGTCTTTGCCAGGCTCCTGGCTCTTCTTCAGAGTGGGCAGGCCACCGTGGCTGCCAAGGGTGGGGCTGAGGCTGGGGGTCTTGCTGTAGATTGGAGGCAGGCCGGTGTGGATGCTACAGGCCAGGGTGGGATAGGTGGGCTGGCGGGGGAGCGACTGGACGCGGACCTGCAGGGCGACGCTCTGAGAGACGTTGGGGACGGGGAATATGTGCTCGGATGGTGGCTGGGAAAACTGCCACACCAGATCTTCATCAGCAGCACTGATCCTGTTGAACAGAGAGGATGAGAGTTAATGCTACAGAGAATTAGAAGATCATAGCAACGTTCATTCATCTCAGGAATTTAACTTCATGTCATACAGGTTCAGAACAGAGTTACACACATTTTGTTGAAGTTCATTGTGATGATTTTTTCTAGAAGCCATGAGAACCCAAACTCTTAAAAATAATACATGTGACAATACTTTTACTTATTTAAGTAATTTTCTATATCCATACCCAAGTCAAAAACACACACAATGCTGAAATGAAACAAAACACCGTTGTTTTTCTTAAGATAAGAAAACCCCCCAGCTTTTTTCTTATCTTAAGCATCACTCAATTTTTTTGAGAAACTTAATAATGGCTCTTTATCAGATGTAATAAATAAAAATTAACATTTAATACTTAAAAAAATATCACTAAGTGATGTATGTATTCAATCTTTGAGCTATACTAGTTAAATAAAATCTAATATTCTACTTCACTGAGAAGGACCTTATGTTGTAAATTTCTAAATTTAAAACTGATTCGTAGACTTCAGATTTCAAACGTAGTTCTAGCTCATTTGCTTTAGCCTTAGCAGCCTGGTCCCACCAGTATCAGAGTGTCATGTCCGACCTGTACAGGATGTTCCTGGGGACGATGCCATGGGAGGCGCTGAGCCAGGCGCTGAGCTGGGAGAAGAAGACGTAGGATCGTACAGCCAACAGAAGAGTTTTCTCTTCAATGAAACGATCGCCGCTTCTATTAGGAAAAACACAGTTAAAAAGGGGGGTTGGAAGTGTGCCAGTGTGTCAGGTTAATGAGAAAATGGTCATGGGATGCGTGTCTTATAACTTTTTTTTTTCCCTTTAATATGAATGTCCCCCCGTTTGTGTGTGCGTATGTTAGTAAGAAATTGGGCCAATCTGTAAAGGCCAATTATCCCACTTTGCAACTCCCACACTGCCAAAAAAAAAAAAAAAAAAATCTTTCTTTTGAAGCTTTTTATGCTGAAGAATTAATCTCTAAAAAAAACTCAAAAAAGAAAAGAGTGTTTGGTTTTTAGTCAAAAATGCTGAGGTGAACATTTTTTGTTTTTAGGGGCCATTATCTCCAACTCCTGACCAATAACACAACTTGACAGCAACAACCTCTAACAGCAGTAATAAGTGCCCTGCCATGCCACAAAATCTTCTCTCGAACACAACATAAAGGTTGTCGCGCTGCCTCCGAACTCCCCAGCTCCCCATCCAATCAAATATCCATGGGATGCGCAGGAATAAGTCCCATCCATGCGGCACGAACGACCCAAAGGATGAGCTGCCGATTCCCCAGCGGCGGCGAACCAAATCCCACCCCTACGTCCTGCTTTAAAGGAATACAGATTCAGAGCTGGCTTCGATTATTTATAGTGCCTTGCAAAAGTTTTTATATCCCAGAGACCTTTTCACAGTTTGCTACATTATAACAAACCTCAATGTATTCCACTGAGAGTTTGTGTGATAGAAACAAAGTATGAAGTGTTACGTCTAGAAAGAAAATGCATAATAATACCACAAGGATTAGCATTTCAAAAGATGTCAAAAAAAGCCATAAATATAAATAAAAGGGTCAATGACAATTCAGGCAAATTGTTGAGGACCCTTAAAAGATTAACTAAAAAGAATCGGTAGTCCTATTTCAGGATTTTAGTTTTCTAGACAAATTTAGCAAAAATAACTAAATTCCACCATGGAGCTTTGCTCCACAAATAACAAAGAGGCATAATAGACTAAGCAGGACCTAAAAACAGATCCCACCAGTAAAATTAACAAACCTCAACAAAACGAGCCAAACAACCTGAAGCCCCAGCAACTCTCTGCTGAGTTTGGTAACTCCATATCAAGTTTTCATGGAGTTTTGGGATGTAAAAGGCAGACTGGTCTAAAGACCAGCACCTTTATTACAGTTCCACTAGTGGCTGAAAGAATGAATAGGCTAGAGGCTTGGAGATGCTGGTTAAATGATCGCAGTTACTTTTTGTTGTTTTTTTTCCTAAAGCACTCTGGTGGTCCCATTTTGAAAAGGGATTGTGTACTATATATAATGTGTATAT
>CAEFZX010015978.1:0-25214 GCA_903066825.1 Alfaro cultratus | reverse complement strand
GATAGACTTTGTGTCAGTCATACCGTTCTGGGCTCGGTCTTGTAGATGTTTGCTGCATTTCATTCGGGGGTGTTTGCTTTTTTGTTTGCTGCATTTTATTTGCTTTTTGTTTGCCGCATTTAATTTGTGCGCGTGTCTTTTTTTTGTTTGCATGTTTTCTCTTTTGCTGCGCATTTGCAGCTGTCGGCCACCGTAGAATTTTAAGCTGCAACCAATGTGAGTTACACAAAGCGACACCATTTACAAGTTGTGCATGCTCCAACAGTATTGACAGACTGTCTGTCGACCACGTTTTTAAAAGTAAATGCACTGCGCTGGCGTTTTTAAGCTTGATGTTCTTTTCACCAAAACACTTTTGCTTTTTAGTAACTGTAAGTTAACTGTCTTGCACAATTCTCCTTCAAATGAAGTGCTTTAAATTTTACAAAGTTGTTAATCATTTGCAATTTAATGTTGCCTTTATGACAGATAATTTAGAAGGAAAAGTGAGCCTGCAAACTGTGATATTAAAAGCTCCTGTGTTGCCATCAGTTGTGTTCTCATTGTTGGTTGGACCCTCATGATGTCAGGATTCCTTGGTGTTGGTAAACTTGGAATGAACTGCTACTAATTCAGAGAACCTTGTTTAAATGATAATTTTCAGCTTTGATAAATGTTTTTATTCGCATTGTAAACTATGCTGTGTTCATCTATTTTTCATTTATTTTTGGGTAACAATTTTTTTCTCCTCTCTACTCCTCAAACTCAGCAGCATCAGTGTCTGTAGGTATAGAGTGGTGGAAAAAAATTCTACCCACTCCAAAGTATAGAGTCCTGTAACAATACTGAAGCAAAAATGTCTTTGAAAGGTTTGCTCTTCAATACAGTGATTCTATTAAATCCCATTATAATTGAGCGGTTTGTTGTTGGATTCAAAGCACGATTGATTTCCTCTCCATTTGTTTTTCTTTCACTCTTCCAAAGCCAAGAGCACCTTCAAGACAGTTAGCAGTGCCTCACTCACAGAGTTTGAGCTGACACGTAAGTTACAAAGTCGACCAACATAAAGTCTTTACACTGATCCCTAGGCCTGTCGCGATAAACAATAAATCAATTAATCGCACGATAAATTAAAACTATCGACCTCATTTTAATTATCGGCTTTATCATTTCTTCCGGCCTTTTTCTCTTTCTGTCGATGACACTGAATGAAAAAATGTCAATGTCAAATTTATATAGCACTTTAAAGACTGCAGCAAAGTGCTGTACAAGAAAGACAATAACACTAAAAAAGGCTCAACTCCGGTGCTCTCCACTGACCCTCCCTTCCTCATTTCCTTAGCACACTACACGATCTTAGAGTTGTCGGCCAATTTTCAAAACTTTAGCCAACAGAAATCCTAGGTATAGCGGTTCGATCGGGTTACATCGTGCCATGTGGTGTCCAACAATGGGCACAAAATAATGGCTACAAGTCCAGTTAACTAATTTTATAACCTGGCATTGATCAATGTTTTACTACAATCTACCTGCAATGCATGTGGCTAGTGTCAGTCCTGACTGAATGTAAATCATTATAACCTAATTATGTCACGTTAACAAAGAACAGCTGAAAAGTTACCAGGTTTATCAACTGCGGTAGTGATTTCGCTCCAACTCCTCTCCTTGTTATTTCTATATTATTTGCACGAAATTTGAATAAACATTAATGTTGTTTCCATATATCATCTCCAATGTCTGCTGGACTTCGGGTTGCACAGTGTCAGCTGTTTGGGATTTCCCTCCATAATTTCCCCTCAGAAAGCATGGAGGGAATCCGCGCTTTCTGATTGGCTACCTGTCACATTCAACAGGCTGCTTAACTCCCCCAGTCAGGGAAAACCCCTGATTTAGATCAGAGCGGCAACAACGATCTACACACCACACACTACAGGATGATCGGTTACAAAATCACAAGCGACAATCTTAGCACGTCCAACGTTCTAAGATTGTCCTAAGGGAAAAATCGGGGCAAAATATCCTGTAGTGTGAACTATTGCATCAGGTAGTCAGATGTGTCCGTCTTCTCTATTGAAATCTAATGATTACTGAAGGGCAACATAGTATACAGACTTCATAATCTGGACTCTTTTGGTTGAGTGCAGTATTTATTTGCTGCACTCGACCAGCAAATAACTGGTTGAGTTATTTGTTTAGTTATTTATTAAACATAAAGCCAAGTAAACTTTGGCTTTATGTTTAGTTTTTATTCAAGTACATTTTTTGTTAATGGAGAATCCATTTTATTTGTGGTTGTTTTGTTTATTTTGTTTATCAGTTCTAGTGTTAATTGTTCTTTTGAAAATAAAGTGTATCTATCTCTGGCAGGAAATCTCATGCATTATAACGTCATTTCCATTAAATCAGTGTAAAAAGGTCTTCAAACAATATTATCGTTTATCTCAATAATTTTTGAGACAATTAATTGCTCAGCAAAATTTGTTATCGTGACAGGCCTACTGATACACTGATTATGGTTATAAATGTCAAATTCACTTTTAACAAGGTAACTAGAACTGTGTCCAAAAGTTTGACTTCATTGGGGATGTTCTCTAATCTACACAGGATGAAAAAAATTATACATAAATCCTCAGTTCTGTACTGTTTAATTATTATGACATTATTTTGACATTAATGTCAGATGTAAACTTCTGACTGGAGATGTGTGTTTTCATGTTTAGTAAAATAGAAATGTTTTAAAAGATTTAACATTTGTTTACAGAACTAAAGAAGTTCAAACATTATCATATTGTGATGACGAGCTACAACATCATCGGTGAGAGCCGTCCATCCGCTCCTGTTGAGGTGTCTGTTGGAGAGGCAGGTAGGTGAAAAGAAACAACCATGAAACATATTTATAATTTAAGATATGACAGAAGAAAGTGTGGTTTCCAGGACAATTTCTATTTTTCCATTTCTCAGTAGAGATTTGTGAATGCCTTCAGTGCAAAAAAGGAATTTCAGACTTTTGAATTTTTACACATTTATGTTTTTACCATTTTCGATAATAAGCTATATACACAATTTCTTTCTTTAGGACATGGATATTTTATTTCCAGGTAACCTTGAGTTTTCTTCAAAATTATTCTACAAGCGTTGCTCTAAATTACCTCCAACTGTTTGCAGAGTAGAAACAATCAGACTCCTGAAGGTTGAATGGAGCGTCTCTGCATAGTCTGTATTAGCATTCTGAAGAGTTTTTTTCTGCTAGGTTTAGTTACAGACACCAGCTCAGGTCAAGTTAAAGACCTGTTGCCTTTTATTGTCTTTTTTATTACTGTAATGCATTACGAAGGCTGCTTTCAAAGGTACCTTGAACTAATTGCTAGTGTGCTTTAGAGTATTATCTCATTGAATAGTAAATGTTTACCTCTGCTGAAAATTCAGATCATTTAGGTAAAATGACAGCATTTCAGCAGCCTGATGTTAGCACGAGTCTGTTTGACTGAAGGAATATCAGTAAGTTATATCTTGCTTGAAGTTGCTGTGACTAAAGCTAAAACGACGAAATAATAGACAAAAAAGGAAAAGAAATTTGTTTTCAGCCAGTGCAGATGCTCAATTCTGAGTTGCTTTTAGGGTTTCATCAACAACCTTTCATGTAATTGTGTGAAGTTGTTCAAAGATACTGAGGAACCATGTGCACTTTCAATTAAAAAGATTTTTTATTTTATTGGAGTTTTAGACTTTTTTGTCTTCTTTCTAGTGGGTTTTATCCTGTCCCCCCCACCCGGCTTCAGTAAAATTATCTTTAATAAGGTCAACAATTTTATAGTGAAGGCTGTACCTCTTTCATTTGCACTGTAAAGTCAAAGCAGGAGTCCTAATATAGCCAGCTTACTTTGTCATTCAACCCACAATTACAAAGACACACACACAAACACACACCTGATACAGCAAGACATTTGTAAACTACAAACAAGAATACAGGTATATAGAATTCCACATTGTTTTAGAAACACTTCCACTTGCAGTGCATCGGAGCAGCGCTGCATTCATGTCACCCATGCATGTGTATGTGTTTGTTAGTGTGCTGTGTGTGTGTGTTTGCAGAGTTTAGTAGGCCATACGTACCACATAGTGAGGAGTAAAAGGTGAGGATAGGGGAGCGTAGCAGGAGGGGGAGCCAGAAAAGCCTGGAGAGGAATGATGAAATCAGGTGATATGGACTTCTCTTCCAGCCTCAGGTGCACACAGCTCAGTGTTCATTCTTATGTGCAGTACAGTGGCGTAACAAGGTCCTGCCTGAGGCTCATTCTAATTGGAAGGGTAGAGCATATTTTCCTCACTTCCCGCTCTTTTAACATGCAGCTGCTCACACACAGTAACCAGCACCTCTCGTCTCTCCGGCTGCAGCTCCTTCGGTGGCGCCTCAGTCGATCAAGGTGTCAGCCGTGTCTCCCTCCACCCTGGAAGTGACCTGGGACATGCCGCCCCTAGAGACCCAGAATGGACTCATCCAAGGCTACAAGGTGACTCAGAGAAACAAGCACAAACACACAGGGAACAAATATAACATGTCTGCCTGGGGAAAGGCAAAGTGGGACTCAAACACACACTTACATAGACGCTTAAAATACGTGTCCACATCAAGCCCGCTGAAGGAGGGTTAATGCTGCTTTATCTTCAAGTGAAAAAAAGAGTTACGTATGAAGGAAAATCTAAAAATCCCTTAGTGGTTTCAGTATGATTTCTTTGTCCGTCCTCCAGCTCTCACTCGTAGCACTTCAGATACAAGGTTATCTGTCCTTGAGACACTGGTGTGTGTCAGAGTTAAGGGCAGAAATGTTAAAGAAAGGAGTGGAATATTTGCAGAGCGAAGGAATGAGACATAAAAGTGGTTCCCCTAGAATCCAGATCAGAGAAGAAGATGGAGGGATGGTGTTTAAACTGCCGGATGGGCGGCTTAAGGTTTGAGGAGCACTGGAGGGAGGTAAGAGATTAAGATGAAAGAACAAGAGCAAAGAAAGAATAATAAATAAATTTAGAGGTTGTGACTTATTTTACTGTTTGATGAGTAGTTCAGACAACAGGAATGTAACACACAAAGAGGAAAGGCGACAGCTCGGCTGGTTCTACCTGTGATTCTTAGTAGGTTTTGATTTCAGATCAATTTTTCTCTCTGCTTTGTTGAATTCTTGTCTTTGCTGGGTTAATCTGGGTTTTTTAAGCTCCTGTTGGATGTTTCTGCTCTTTGTTCAGTCAGTGTTCTGCACAACTGTCTCTCCTGCTCTCAGTCTCTGATCAACAACCTGATCTTCGTGGCTTCTGTGCTCCTCCATAATGCAAGTTTTTTGTTTTTCTTTGTTCAGTGCCAGATTCTCTTTGTTCCTCCTTTCTGTCTGGTGGTTTTTTTACCCACCATGCCAAGGCAGCTTCTGCACATTTTTCCTTGGCAGTCAACTTGTTTAGCTTTGTGCTTATCAAAGATTAGTGGCTGTGCCACCTGCCAGTCTTCATTGTGGCTCTGCTGCATTCAGGGCCTAAACCTCTGAACCATATATAGTGATAATACAAAGCTGTGTTTGGTCTTTAGGTACCATATAACCTTTGTTATGAGAGGCACCAAGTTGTTAAATGCCTGGTCTATCATTTGCACCAGAACAGCTCTAGAACCAAAAAAAGTCTTAAGGTTGTAGTTTCTTCTTGTGCAAAGCCGGATGAACATATTATTGGTAAGCCTGTATCCAGAACAACCAAATAATCAAACAAATGTGTATGAATGGTGCTATAGAAAACTTGCCTTTCCATGTTTATTTGTATACATACAATCATATTAAAAAAATTTGTTTGTTATTAAAATTTTATAGTAACACAGTGTTTATTTCTGTTAATTATGCAGCTATTCTGTTGTAATTGCAGCTAAAGAGGACACATTTAAGATTAGAATATTATATCAGACACATAAACATTTGTATTGTGTAAATGTGGGACAACTTTGAGAAATATGTTGAATTTCTTCTTAAAGTTTATTTTCAAAAGGTACTTTTAATCTCTGATAAACAAACTTTGATAGTTACTTCTTCTAATTTATTTGATATTCATATACATACTGAAGTTATGATGCACATATATATGTGTGCATGTATGTAAACAAAATTGACTTTATTTTATCATAATTTTATCATGAAATAATCTCAGTAATTATGACTCAGATTTCAAATCAAGATTGTACTTCTTAAAGAAAAAAGCTATCTGAAATCAACATAGGTCGGTAATAAAGTTCAGTTGCCACCTTTGCTAAGTCTCAAATGTTCCCTATTATGTTAAATTGACTTTTTGAACATTTCTGTACTCATCTCCTGCTTCTAGGAACAGTCCAAGAGCTTTTTTCTGGTTTCTGCAAAGCACCCTGATTCAAAAACCTCTAAATTGTTGCGTCACAATTTTGTTAGCTAGCAGTTCCAAGCAATGTCCAGCCCCACATGTGGCAACACAAGTGGAGCTCCACCCACTTCATTACAATACAACACTGGTTGTTATGCTGGAGTTATGATGCACAATGGCTGTTGGATACGGAACATATTTTGCTGTCGGCTGCAATACAGAGCATGTGTCCAGTCACATAGAACAAAGCTGTGTGGCTTCATTTTATGTTTTGCCTGCAATGTTCCTGTGATGTTGCCAAAGAAAGTTGTAGTTTGTGCAGATCAGTTTAGGAAGGAGTTCTTTGAAAACTACTAAAGATTTACCAAAAGACTTGGACAGAAGGAAGGTTTTGTTCCTGCTGTTCGTCACAAATCTGCAGATGATGGCATACACAATGGTGTCTTGTTTTGTATTGTTCAGGATGAACATGATTCAGCTAACACTGAATGATAGCTTCTGCTAGATCTACTAGTCATCTCCATTTAATGTTGGAATTGTACTAAACTGAAAGGGATAGTCTATATTAAGAAGATGCAATTTGTGACAGTATGTTAGGCACTCAGACACACTGACATTGTTTTTTTTTTCTTTCTTTTTTTTTTTACATATAGAGACAATTGCTTCTCTAACCTTGCAAAGGTATATTTTTAAAAAAGGTCGCATTTGCGGAAAAAGATATTTTTATGCTGAGTTATTGCGCTTCTGGGTCTGCATCCAGGTGAAAGACGTATGGTTGTTCCTCTGTGAAGCTGCTTTTCATGTGTCTGAGGAGCTAATGAAAACAGTGAGTTGAGAGGACTTGGCCAGCAGCAGCTAATTTGCATAATCATGATATAACCTTAAACAGCGCAGTCTGCAAAACAAGCAGAACTGATTGAGTGAAATCACAAAATGATTTTTTTTATATTAAATGTAATGAGCATGTGTGGTATAGCTCACAGACCTATCCTAGAGAAAGAATAAATAACAATAATGTCTTGATATTTATCAGTCTGGAAAGAGTTAAAAGGCACCTTGTAAGGCTTTGGGACTCCAGTGAACCACACATGGAGAAAACATGGAACAATATTGGCCCTTTTCCATTAGTGGGCAGCTTACCAAAAGTACACGAAACTAACACAGCAATTCAGAAACAGACCATCACACGATATTCAAAATGATAATGGTAGTGTGTTGGTCTGCATAAAAACCAATCGTTTATGTCCTAATAAATCATATTGTTATTTGAAAACTGCATTTTGTCTAACAAGAACTTTTTTGATCATCTGAAACCTGTTCAGTGACAAAAACACAAAAACAGTGAAACTCTTTTTGGGAAGACTACTAAATCAATTCTCAACAGTTGAAAATTTTAAATAACATTTTTATACAGTAAAAATAATCTTCATGATGATCATCTATGATAGATAAAAGAAAAAAAAATTTTTTAATTGTCCTGAAAATTCCAACTTCAAAGTCTGGTTCATTTTGCAACAATGGAGGGAATTACAAAGTGAGTTCAACTTTTATTTTGCAGTTCTCACTAAATAGAGCAAGGCATATCATTCTGTTAAAATGGAACTTCACCCTGTGTGTTGAAGATAATAAATACTATGATCTTTAGCTCATTGTATCAAAGAGTTATTGTGTATCTCATTACAGTAAGAACTCCTAGAAGAAAAGATATGGTCAAATGCTGCCCTCAAGTGCTGCTCAGAAGCTGCTACTTTCAACTTTGGAAGCACTAAATATGGATTATGGCGCTCCATAGTGCTATATATTCTGAATAACAAGAAAATTGAGCCATTTGTATACCTCTCTGCTGCAGTTTTATTTCCCAACTGCAACAGCACATTATTTTTGTGAAAATGCTAGATGGTGCGTTCACCCAAAAATATATTTCAGTGTCAGTTTTTGTGACAAATAAAAAAATGTAAAGCATTTATTAAATATACCAGTCTTATGTTGCTATTTGAAAAGTTATTGGCGTAATAGCAATGTATCAGACCTTATGTACAACTGAGCGAACACTCTATTCAGGTGTTCTCAGACACCAAATACATCTTGTATTAATTATGACACTGTGCTTTTCAGCACATAATTATGATTATATGTGCATGTTTGTTTTTGTGGTTTCTTGGTTCTCTATTCTTTGTGTACACCTTTATGAACAGAAGACTGGCTCTGGATCCATCTCTATAAACACCTTCTGACTGCAGATCAGACAATAATTAATTTGCTGTTCCTGTATAGTTTGTCTGAGTTAAAAAAAAAAAAAAGGTGCTAAAGTGCTCAAAGACAAAATTGACTCAACACATAAAGGTAGGCTTCAGAAAAGTGACATGAGTCAAAGAAAATCTTCAGTGACACCAAAACTACCAGAAATATATTTAGATCTATTTTTCTTGTCATTAAGGTGGAAAGTATATGCTTTTTAGCATAATTTTCAACAAATATTAACCTAAAAACATACAACAGTTGTATGTTTTTCATTATTTGAAACCCAAAAAAGAGAAATACTTTGTTGGTTTCTTAAAAATGACCATAAATGTTCCTAAAGCAGATGTCATCCCCCGAGCTCTCTCATCAAAAGTCCATTGATTTGATCAATGGACTATTTCTCGCAGTGCTGAGGCATCTTCAGCTGTTTTGGTTTAGCCAAGTAAGAGGGATGACAGCTCAAAGATGGCCGCCATATTTCCTGTGCCCAAGCACTCAATGCGAGATCTACTTTTTATTATGTCTGTGGTCTTCACCCTATTCTAGAGCCGCTCCTGTTTAGTCATACCATAGGGAGAGGATGAAGAGTCTCTGAGATCCATCAGCGCTGTGTAAACACAATAACAAATGTAAATGTTTTATCACTTAACGTATAGTTAGTTGTTCCATGCTCTTCAAATTTCCAGATGATGGACTGAGCTGAGCTGTGTTCTACTGTATGTTTAAAGCTTTGGATATTCTTTTACAACTTTCTCTGACCTGTTGTAAGAAACAGGTCATGAAGCATGAAGCATGTTTCTTCATGCTGTTCATTCACTGAAGTTCTTTAAGTAACCTTCACTGTACAGTTGGATTTATCCTTAAAATTAGATTACACACAGATTTACGATTTAGGTGAATTTTAAAGCACTTGGTTGTACTGGGTTACATTTAGGGTTTTCAGTTTGAATGAGGCTGAATACAAAGTTTTTTTGGAATGGCAACAGTATGAATCTTTTGGTCAATGTGTTCCAGATTCATTACTGGGAAAGAGACAACCAGAACCAGACTGAGAAGATGAAGGTGATTTTTGTCCCAGATACCCATGTTCACCTCACAAACCTGACCTGCTATACACCATATATGGTCACCCTGACTGCCTTTAACACTGCTGGGGATGGACCTCCCAGTGACCCCCGCGGGGCCCGAACCCTGCAGTCTGGTAGGAAGTTCGTTACAACTCAGTTCCCTGAAAACTAAACCATCAGGCAGCGTGTCTTCTGATCTCCCTGGTCTGTTTGTTCCGCAGCGCCCAGCCAGCCGAGCTACCTGACCTTCTTTGAAGTGACGGGGGGGAGCGTCAACGTGTCCTGGGGAGCTCCACTCACTCCCAATGGACAAGTGGAAGGCTACCGGGTCATCTATCAGCCCACCGCTCCTGTACAAGGTATGCACAAACACAGACACTCACTCACTAAAGGGCATGTCTGCTGTTACAAAGTGCTTTTTCCTTGAAAATCTGCAGGAGTGAGTAAAGTGGTGACAGTTGATGTGAAAGGGAGCTGGCAGCGATGGCTAAAAGTTCGAGACCTGATCAAAGGAGCAACGTATATGTTTGGGGTTCAAGCTCTCACAGTCAGCTACGGATCAGCAGTGGAAGCAAACATCACAGCTCAACCTGTGAAAGGTGGGCAGAGCTGACAGAATTCTCTGCATGTTGTCACTTTAGACTTTGCGTCAACTCAAATGATTTTATTTAGAGTATTAAACATTCAAAGTGTCTTTTGGTGTTTTGTTTAGCAAAGATTTAGATGTCACCTGCTGAAAATTAAAAGAAAAATAAGATTTGATTTGACCGGCAAAAATATTTCTTTTTATCAAAATACAGGTATGAGGTTTACATACAAGTAACCTGTAAATACAGGTCCCAAGGTTTTACAGTTAAGCCCAAAATTATTCATACCCCAACAGGTTGTATTTTAAATTTATTTTTATTTAAGAAGCTTGTCTAACAGAGGATAATGGGGCTATTGTTACATCTCTGCTCTCATTTTTTATTTTTATTTTTTTACATTTTTTATACCCATCTAAATAATCAATGGAAAATTAGTCATTTGCATTTCAGCAGCCACAACTGCTGAAAGGCTTTTTTTCTGTTCCTGTGGTTTAATGAACCTTAATGGTTGAAGACCTCCTTGCCATCACCCTACAGTTTAGCTTCCTCCTTGGATTCTCCTTCAGATTCAAATCTGGTCTCTCCCAAAAGTTTACATTACTTCACACCAGAAATGAAGTATAATTAGATATTTGACATCGAGAGGAGCCAGTTGAGGTGGCTTGGGCATCTGGTCAGGATGCCTCCTGGACGCCTCCCTGGTGAGGTGTTCCGGGCTCCTCCCACCAGTAGGAGGCCCCGGGGAAGACCCAGGACAAGTTGGAAGGACTATGTTTCTCAGCTGGCCTGGGAACGCCTTCGGATTCCCCCGGAGGAGCTGGAACAAGTGGCTGGGGAGAGCCTTCTTAGGCTGCTACCCCTGCAACCCGACCCCGGATAAGTGGAAGAAGATGGATGGATGGATATTTGACCACTCTTCTTGGTAGAAATGATTGCTCATTTAAACTGGTCCCTGCACTGCTCCTTGTTTTCAGCATTCCTTACAAATTTCCAACAAGGTTTTTGCCAGTACAATTAATAATTCACTATATTTATATACTGCCAGTTTACAACAAATGTCATCTCAAGGCATTTTACAAAATATTATTTGAATTCAATCACACATACATTCCAATTGATCCTAGGTATCAAACAGTGCAGTATGCTCAATTAATCACTCAACGTATTAAAAAGGTTTCTATCTAAGGAAACCCAGGATAATGTATTGAATTGTATTGAACCAAACATGAAGTACCAACCTCTGCCCCTTCCCCTTCTGACACAAATGGAAACAAAGTGGAAATGAATACTTATTGTTATTATCAGGCCAGTTTTATTTATCAGACCAATACTGATATGTTAAAAAATGACCAATACCAGTCGATACTGATCCTAGTGCCGATGTATTGTGCATTGCTAATAAATTATAGGTAGGATTAAACTAAATCAGTAAAATGTCTACATGTGAATGTGTTCCTCTGATACTGAAGGGTCCCCTGGGCCGCCGGTGGAAATGTCCATCACCAAGACATCCTCTGTCCTCACCATCCACTGGTCAGAGGGAGACATGGGTGCAGCTCCTGTTACTGGTTACGTTGTGGAGGCGCGTCCCTCAGGTGAGCTCTGTTACTCATTGCTCCGATCTTTGCACTGTCTGCACTGATTCTTTTACTTACTGACACTAAACTGTTCTGAGTGCAAGTCTCTGCAGATCCCATTGTGCAAATCAAGACAGGCACAATTAAAGACCTGTGTGTGCGTGTGCACGTGTGTGTGTGTGTGTGTGTGTGTGTGGGTGGGTGGGTGTGCGTGTGTGTGTGCACGTGTGTGTGGGCATGTGTGTGTGCATGGGTGTGTGGGCGTGGGCATGTGGGTGTGGGTGTGTGTGCATGTGTGGGTATGGGGGGGGCGTGTGTGTGTGTGTGTGTGCGTGTGTGTGTGTAATACAGGAAAGGAAATAGCTTCAGTGCTCTGCAGGAGAGCAATTGTAGTCTTTGATTTAATTTTTCTTCTGCTAACAATGAATAAGCCTCTTTATTAAAAGTTGTAACAGCAATTACTGCCTCCACCACAATATTGTTACCATCTTGAATGTGTCATTCTTACTCACAGCTAGTAATTCTATCCATCCACTTGTGTTAATGAAACTTGTATTCCTGTAGATGAGGGAGTCTGGGATTCCTTCATCCGACTCCTCCCTCCAGCCAGCAGGTCCATCTCCGTGCCACTGGAGCGTCTGAGGTCAGGGGTCAGCTATGAGTTCAGAGTCATTGCTGTGAATCGCTATGGTTACGGACAGCCAAGCGCACCCTCCATGGCTCTTGCTGGTAAACACACACAGATGTGCAAACCACTGGAGATAATGCTGGGGAAGTTTAGACAGTAGATCCAGCCTGATGGATGCAACATAGAGCAGGAAGATACTGAGGTGATTGGGCTTTTGCTGCCACCAAAAGGCCGAACTGCTTCAGCTACCGCCTGTGTAACGGGTCAAAGAGAAATCTAAACTCAGATACTTATCAGTTACTTTTAAACATTTAGTTAGCACTTCTAATGAACAGATCAAAGGAACAGACACTTTGAGTTGTCTTTATTTTCAAAGGATTTGCTGTGACATTTTACTTTTTGTATTCTAAATGTCCAAATGCTGAATGAGTGTAAAATTAAAAAACACTGTTAAAGGGGCAATGTTATGTAAAATCAGTGACTTCTTTGAGCTTTACATCAGGTTATAATGTTATTCCTTCATTAAATACATACCGAGAGTGTTCCCTTCTATAATCTATGTTTAATAAATCCTTCAATCTCCCACAGCAACCATTCAACTGTGTATGCAGTTGAATAGTTGAATGGAATAGTACCTCCTCAAAGAGCAGACCTCCCTGCAACTTCCTCCTTCAGACTAGCTAATAGCAATTAGCAAACACCTGATGGAACTGTGCATCTGCAAAGTCTGATTTCATTTGGCAAAAACTTTGTTACAGGATTAATAGAAGAGCCATGTTGTGATGAGTTCCTGAGTTTCAGAAAGAGCAGGAGTTTTTAAAGAAACAAAGACCAAATTTCAAGGCGTTAAATTATGAAATTGAATTTCTTTTAAGTCATAATTGATTTGCATAGCATTTTTATAACAAGTGAAGGCATCATAGTTCCTTGATTGTGCCATGAAATGGCACTATGCCTGGAAAATACACAATACTGCCCTTTTAAAAAATGTTCCCCCTGACATTTTCTTTTTTTTTTCTTTTTTTTTTGTCCCGCTAATGTGTTTCAGACCATTAAGCAAATTTTAATGTCAGAAAAGGACATTTAGAGTAAATAGAAAATACCTATTCATGCTGGAGCTGCAAAAGCCTTGATGTTGGTATCCATTGCTATTAAAAGTGGTTCGGAGTCACTTGGATCTTTAATGTAAGTATATTGCCACAATGATCTGTTCGAATAATTTGGGGGGGAAAAATGCATCAATGTGTTTCTATTATTTTTTTTGTTTGTTTGTTTTTTACAAATTGCAAAGCATCTTCTACTGTGATGTTTGGGCAGTTTCTGCTCAGAAGAAAATACAAATTGACAGAATTGTTGAGAAATTATCTGAAATGTTTTTGCAATCATCATATATTATGGAGACTGGTATTTAAATAATTTCTTGAAAGTAATGTGTGGCTGAGGAATTTTCCAGCTTTGTTTTACCCCAGGGGTATAGCTTTTTATTTTTTCCTGTTTTACAGATGGCCAAGTTGGTTTGTACGGAGCCATTTAGGGGACATGGGGATTTTTCTTTTCTTTTGCGTTCCTTCACAATAATGTACTGATCAGTTTATGCGGCATAATTGAATACTGTAAGCTGTTCTTACGGTGGCCATCGTACTTTCTGCTATAATTGAAGGCTTTCATGAGGTTTTTCCATGCATATTAATATCTCGTTGTGAAATATCTGAAGTTGTATATCTTTTTCTTTAGGATAGAAAGGCACCACAAACCTATGATATGAACAGAAAATTTCCGTGAGAAGGAAAGAAATAAAAAATACATCCAAACTATTTGGACTATTTCTGAGTTATTGCGGAGTAATTAGTTAGTTTTGATTGTGTCTGTTTGTGTTGGTTGTCTTAATAGTTTAAAGCAGGGGTGCTCAAGTCCAATCTTCGAGAGCTGCCATCCTACAACTTTTAGAAGCATTCTTACTCCAACAGACCGGGATCGGCTCTGAACAGGCCTGGTAATGAGCCATTCATTTGATTCAGGTTTGTTGGAACAGGGAAGCATCTGAAAGCTGCAGGGTGGTAGCTGTCGAGGTCTGGACCTGAGCACCTCTGCCTTAAAGGGATGTTTTCATGTGCAGTTCCATCTCAGCCTTACACAGACAGACATAAACATTCAGTGAATAAATCGATTTTCAATCAGTTTTTTGCACCAAAGAGTTAAGCATAAACACTGAGGCTCTTTAAATGTGTATATATTTGAAATTTTAAATTGACATTTGTGACTGTTTACAAAATAGACCAGCAAATATTTCAGCAAGCATTCTTTTAAATGAACTTTTGTAGCACTACATGTTCAATAGAATCAAGAATAAATCAGACATGTTTAACGTCCTAATCCATCTCTCTGCGTGCAGCGCTGTCGGAGCGTCCTTTTTATGAAGAGTGGTGGTTCCTGCTGGTGATGGCTCTGGTGGGCCTCATCCTCATCCTGGTCCTGGTCTTTACTCTGCTTTTGCATGGACACAACACCAAGTACAAGGCCTGTGGTACAGGTCTGTGCTTCTCTTATTCAACCCGTCAGTCTTTCAGGTGCCACAATTGTGCAGATGATGTTTCTCCATTTATTTTTATTCTTCAGACAAAACATTTTCAGCTTAAATAGCATCATTTATCTTTACCTAAACATAGAGATTCAGAATAGTCTGTTTTTATGACACTGAAAAGCTGAGACACTTTTGGGGCACCTCTCCACGTGTTTGTTTGTAAAAGTGCCTCCAGCCGCTTGTTGAGCTGAGAGGTGTAACCTTGTTTGTTCACTCTGATGAATCGGGACAGAGCCCACTCCTAAGTGTCTGGCTGGATTCTTGTTTTCCTCACTTTAATTTATTATTCTCAAATGGTTTATTTTAGTACAGAAATCTACTCAGCTTTTTTTGTAGTTGTGGCACTAGCTACATCACTTTGCACTTTTATTATTTAATTTTCCTTTGAGATTAATAAGGTATTTTGAATTGAACCAAAGCCAAATAAATGAATAAATGAACCTAACTCCATTTGCTGCATTTCTCCATTACTGAGTTTTAGAGATTTTCTTTATGTTCCGTCCTCCTCTTTGAAACAGTGGAAAGCTGACTTGTGCTCCTCCTCTAGTCTTATTTGTCACAGCTCCTGTTATTTTAACATCTTTAATTGCTGTACTATGCTAATATATTCATTATAATTACTATATTTAACTGTAAATTTAGCCACTTATGAAAACCAACACACATTTTCCTTTCCAGAATGCCATTTGGCTTTTTGCTGCACCACATTTATGCCCAAGAAATAGAAAGGCATGGAATTTTGATTAACATCTAATCAACATAAATAGCTTGATAATTAAACTAATAGATGCACAAAAGTACTTAACTTGAATTTTCTTAGCATTGTTAGGGTGCCACTTGTGAATTATTTGAAATTTTTGATTGATTAATTGACTGTCTGATATAATATAAGATGAGAGTAAATTATCATAATTGTTGCTAATTGCTTAATAGAAAGAAGAAAAGTTTTCTCCTTAATCGTCCTCTGCCTTAAGAGGATCCATGTTTACTTGTAACAATAAACTAATTGAGAAATATTTATTTTAGATGTAAAAGCAATACAGCAATAATACTGTAGGCTGTTTAGTTTCTATAATTTTGAATAAAATTTGTCAAACAGATGATTACATTATGTGATAAGAAATCATGACTGAGGGATTTATTCAACCTTTTTTGTAAATTCAGTTTATTTTTGTGAGAATGAGTCTGCTCACAGATAATCCGTGAAAAGATTGATCTCCTCCAGCTCTTTCCTGAGCTGCTGTTGCTACAGGAAGGCCTTAGTGCTGTCAGTCAATCCTGCTAATGCATTCATGACATTCCCTGCTAGCTGCAGCATAGCAAAGAGCAAGGGGAATGAGCAGCTCTTCAAGAGATTGTGACTGACCGCGTTAAGCCCCTCCTTCTGCCTCTGATTGATTGTTTCTGGTTAGCACTGGGAGCACTGGAAGGAGGCAGAGGAGCTCAATTGTTTTCTCACTGATTTTCTGTCTCATACCATACTGTCAGGACATGGTGACAGTTTCAACACGTATGTAAGAAAATAGCTGAGTAGTGAAGGTAGAATTAAAAAAAAACAAGATGTCCTGCTGTAAAGAAACACTAATCTACTGGACCAGCTTCTTCAAATGTCCTTCTCTTTTTTCTGTTTCCACAGGAAAGCACATTACTCCAGGGGAGGAGTCAGTAACCCTCGACAACGGTGGTTTTACTTCTCTGGAGCTAAACAGCAGAACACTCAACACCAAGAACTCCTTCCTCAAAAAGAATGGGACCAGGTTAGCTCTCCCAGAGGATTACACAGCACTAATCCTCATTGGAAGAAAAAATAACAGTTTCATCATCCAAATTTGTGTCCAGATCTCCACCCAGGCCCAGTCCAGGTGGGCTCCACTATTCTGATGAAGATATCTGTAACAACTATAACGGAGCTGTGCTCACTGAAAGCACCACACTCACAGAGAAACCCACTGAGGTCTCTGAATCAGAGGTATCTTTGTTTGCTAGTCTGTCTTTATGGATGTGGCTCCCCAATGTTTGCTCAGTTTAAGTTCCTCCTGTTTCTGTTTGGTGTAACTTCATCTCAATATGTGTCACAATTTTACACCAGTGTGTCTGACTTATGAAGATCAATTGGTCAGTGTTGGATTCGACCTCCATGTGTGATCACTAGTTTTTAACTGATCTGGCATCTTTTTATCTATAGATTGTGTGGGTTAATTCCTCAGAGTTTATGTTTCCATTGTTGTTAAGAAAGGAGCAAACTAACAGCTGTAGAGTGAGAAAGATGAATCCTTCACTTTGTCCCTCAATCAGCTCAATGAGTTCATGAAGCTGAAACCATAATTTGATATAAAATATTCTAACAAGTCTGGAAAAGCAGGGCATTTATTTTTTTCAGTTTGGGAAAATATTTGTTTTTCCTGACTTTATTCCAAATTCTGTTCTCTAAATTAATTTAGCTATCCATCCCTTTACCCTGAATTTGTCAAACCATTTGTCCATCTATTTTTCCACTTTCTTTTCATCCTTCCTTCCTTTTCTTGTTTTGTTTTTTTTGTTTTTTTCTGGTTTAAATTCAAAACCTATCAACTGTTAATGTATCTGCCATAAAATTCACTTGGAACGTTTGTGTTCATACTTTCAAAATGACCAAAAAATAATAATTTACTGAAAATTCTGGAACCTCTGTGACATGTCACCAAACAATTGTGATCGATTTGATCCTTACAATTCAGAAGCATGTTACATTTGGAAGAAGAAAATCTGTCTGATATTGTCTGAGGTGTACAGTCAAAAGAAAGTGACAAGTATTTTCGGTCTTCAGTTTGTGTAACATGTCTCCTGTCAAAAAAGCTAAAAAGAGAAACATAGATTCATGACTGATCTGACTTATTATAGTCCTCAAAGGGTTAGTTGACAAAACAACATGAAGCTCTGCTAACAGGCTCTGACTCATACAAAGCTTTTAGTCCAACAAAGGAAGCTGAAAAAAGCCAGGTTAATCTCAGTGGATATAGACGCTCTAAGAAGGCTTTTTAAGATATTTGTTGTGGTATTACATCGCTGTGCTATAACTTTGGTTTTATAGAATAGAATAGAATAGAATAGAATAGTCTCTGATCAATGTATATAATAAAATGAAATTCCAGATATAACAAAAGGACTACAAAGAATAACAAAAAAATCTAAACATTACTATATTAGACAAATACAGCATAATGAAAATAGTGTATATGTGCTGATTATATTGCATCTTTTACAAATATGTATCATATTACACAGGTCTCACACTTTAGTACCTCATGAATTTGTGTCTTGCAAAAATAGTCACATGCCTGGAACTTTGACATGCCATAAACTTCTGCGTATTTTGCTTGAGATGTACAGTTGAAACTTGACGTTTACATTCACTGAATAGAAAGACATAACTCCAAAAATGAAAGTTACTGTCCTTGTGTGCATTTGCAAACTGCAATATGAGTTTTTAGTGCCTTCAGTGAGGAGGCCATTCCTCCTCACTGAATGGCCTCACACACCATGTTGGTGCAAAACTCCAAGTTTGGTCTCATGTGACTAGAGCACATTCTCCCACATTGTCCCAACATGACTAGTGGCCAGTAACATATTAATGTAATCCAGTTACTTTTTTCAACTAACTAGTAAAATAAGGAACTACAATTTTTTTTAATTTTTTTTTAAAGTCATTAGATTACTATTACTCCATGCAAGCAGACTGTGATTTAGTTTGTGATCCTCTGATGACAATCATGTCTTTGCGTGCGTCGTCACTGGTCATGGTAACAGACCAAAGCGTAAATCAGCAACAAACAGTACAGAGTGCAGCAGAACAATGTAGCGTTTAATGCTTGGAAGCAGAGCCATTAGCTCAGCTCAGTGATGAAAACATTAGCATGAGCTGTTCGCTCTGTGTGGGAAGAAAACTTATCTCTAGTGAAAACCCTACTTCATATTTGAACAGTAAGCTGCAGAAGCCCCCAGACCCTCTCACTGACTTGACCAATGCAGCTACCACATCGATTCCACCAGGCAAACCTCTGACAGCCCCTCTCCTGCTAAACAGGTGAAAAGAGATGTTTTAAAACTCATTACTAGTCCTATCTCCACTTCAGAAACTGTTAAAAGATGAAAATGGTGCTAATTCAGAGGACAGTCAGGAGATATCGATTTAAATTGTTTTATATTATCACTGTATTTTACATCTGTTTTGAATGAAAGAATGCAAACACAAAAATAATTGTGCTTTGTATGGTTAGGAAGAAATATAGTTTAACAGAAGAAAGACTTAATTGTCTTTGTCATGGAATGTGCAGAAACAATTATTCAAATCAGACTTTCATTTCATTACATTTTTTGTGATGAAATGTACATGAAGTTACAAGCCAAACAAAAACAAGTAACTAAATAAAGTAATTAAAGTAACTAATTACTTTTAAAATAAGTAATCAGTAAAGTATTAACTGGATTATTTTCTTGGGGAAGTAATCAGTAATTACTTTCGAATTACTACTTCAGGTAAGTTGACCAACACTCCTTGTGCCAAACCTCAATCATGACTTCTGCTCTTTCTTTCAATCCTGACTTTATTCTATCCATCCTGCATGAAGGCCAGAATTGCAGAATGAACATACATTCTGTAAACGATAATTCACCTGAGCTGAGGATATAAAGATATGATAGAAAACTTTACCAGCTTGAACTGTAGGTTTATTTGTGACGAGGGTCAATTAGAATGTATGTATGATTGGATTGAAGTGACATGTTATGAGTTGCCACTAACTATATAATTAAACCACTTATGCAATTTTTTTTTTATTATTATTTTTATTTTATTGTATTTTATTGTATTTAGTTTATTCTTTTGTCTTTTTTATATGTTTTAAACTCAGTTAGTTGTCCTGGATGTTATCTACAGATATTAGATGAAGAATGATCACACTTTTAAATCTTTATTTTCACTTCAAAATTAAGCACAACTTTGTGTTGGTTTGTCACACAGAATCTCTGTATAATACAATGAAATTTGTTGTGGTAATGTAATAAAAAGTCGTTAAAGAGATACTTCATGCTTTATGTTGAAAGTCTGTTTGTAGAGACAGACTGAGATGATTGAGATCAACATGTTTATGACTTTGAGGGGACAAAAGTTTCTTCTTTTTAGATTTTAACGGCAGCTTGTATCCATTATTTGGACAAACGTTTTCTGAGTCGGTTTGCCTTTGTTTTAATTAGCCTCTAGCGCCCTCCAGAGGGCAGCAGCTCAGATGTGTTGAGAGGGAGTTTATTCTTCACTTTTTCCTTGAGCCTATGATCCTCTCAACTTATTTGGAAGCCTGCTTTTTATAGATATTCAAATATGTTTTAAAACAGCAGGAAAATATAACAGAATAGCATTTTTTCTGTACCAGTAATTTAGTTTTTCTGTCTTACTCTTGTTCCTGTAATAACTGGCAAGTTGAAAAGCATCCTGTTGTTTGTGTGCAGCTAACGGACAGCGACTACGAGGATGAACAGCCAAAGCACTCCTTTGTCAACCACTACATGAGCGACCCCACCTACTACAACTCCTGGAAGCGGCAGCCCAAAGGCCTCAAAGGCACAGGGAGTCCTTTTGCCTACGAGGAGTGTGCCACCGCTGACACGGAGCCCTACTATCAGACGGTGGTGACGCAGCACAGCACAGGGGGAGCTTACACACCCACAGGACAGCCCGCGCACACACACATCAACCCCAGCGCGAATCCGCCGGGGTCACGCACTCCTGTGACGGGGTTTTCTTCCTTCGTTTGACTCTAGAGACAGAGTTTGCACAAAGATGCACAAACACACACGCACGCACACTCACGTGGAAGAAAGGGGGTGCTGCCATGTGTTTGGGCTGAAGGAACTGGTAACAAAGGAGCCGTCACGCCCCAAAGAACTAAAATCGCACTCCTTACTCGCCTTTGTCTCTGCTCATGAAAACCCTGTGTTCAGTGTGTGCTCTTTTTCTTAATGTGCTTAAACGCACCGTTACCGTCCTCATTTTCCACAAATTCTCACCAGCTTATTTAACCAGGTACTCCTGTCTACTCCAGAGACTCTCCATAGAGAGCCATAGCGACTGTATTTATGTGTTGAGCCCATTAATGTCTTGCTAAGACCCCCCCTGGAGCTGGAGGAAGCTGGAACTTCTGCACAAAACTTCTCGTCTGTTTTCTGTACCTACACTTAAGTGCACAAGTCCCCACTTAACGCATTCTTTGATGCGCTATTTCAGCATCTCCAGCTGAGAGACGGGAACTTAAAAGGCTGTGGGGGAAAAAAAACTGCACACAAGTGAGCAGTTTTTTGGGGGGTTTTTCAGACTGGTCCATGCACACAAACGCAGCATTGCCAGCTTTCAGATACCACAGCAGACAAGAGAAGAAAGGAGAAAATGTTTGATAATCACAGCTTTTTGAATCTGAAATGGACAGAAAGTGAGCATGAGCAGATGTTTTTCAGCACTTACATGAAATGTCAGAGTGTTGAGCAATTTGGGAGAGTGATGTTTGAATTGGAATACAGTACTTTGAAAAATGTTCACATTTTGTCACATTGCAACCTCAAAATTCTGCTTGTATTATTAGGATTTTATGTGATAGACTATTACAAAGTGGTGCATACTTGGAAAGTTGAATGAAAAAGGATAGTTTGCAAACTTCCCAAAGAAAAACAAAGTGTGCTACACGTTTGTATTCAGTCTCCTTGCATCAGAATTTTTGCTGCAGCCACAGCTGCACAACTTGCAAATCTACAGATTAAAAGTTTGCCAATTTTTATTTACAAAACAGCTGCTGCTCAGACAGGATGGAGAGCAGCTGTGAACATCCTTTTCAAGTCTTGGATTAAATTTACATCTGGACTTTGACTGAGCCATTCATGATAAGACATGATCTGAACCATGTGTTGTAGCTCTGGATGTTTGCTTAGGGAGGTGCGGTTGGAAGGCTAACCCTAATCCTTTTTTTGCTGTCCTGTTTCTGGTGGAGAAGCATCCCCAAAGAAGAGTGCTGCCACCGTCCTGTTGGTGCATTCAGGTTGATGGGCAGTTTTAGTTGTCTTATAAGCCCAGCTCCAATGAAGTTTCTATCTGTATTCAGTTGAATTCACTACAAAGACACAATAATGTTCAAACAGGTAAACTTGTTATTTTTTTTCCAAATATTCAGTTATTTCGATTTGATGTCTTCAATACGTTCCAGTGAAGTTGAGACATTGTTTTACACAATAACATCCCAACATCACTGGAATTGGGTTTATATAAACATTATATTTACAATTTACATTACATGTAAATTTTGGGATCTTTTGACTAGAGTAACATCATCCACAGGTTTGCTTTGGCCTCTATGCCAGTTGTATTTTTAGTTGGTGGACTGAACAGAGCTCTGTGAGTTTTTCAGAAATTGGGATCGTTTTATAACTCAACCCTGCTTTAAACTCCTCCACAGCTTCTCCATGACCTGTCAGCTGGGTTCTTTGGTCCTCATGCATTTATATTGACAAGAAATTACTCCCAGGTGGACTACATTTACTAAGTATTTGACACTGGATTTTATTTATGGGTATCAGAGTGAAGAGGGTTAATAAAAAAGAAAACAACATACCATAAATAAATTATTTTTGTTCAAATTTTTTTAAATCATTTGCCCTTTTTTGTACTACTCTATGTTTGTCCAACCCCTAACCTCCTACCTCTGGAGTTTGTGGTTTTAATGTCACAAATGTTAAAAAAGTTAAAGACATAGTAACACTTTTACAAGGTATATGAAAAATTTGTTTTTTGTTTGTTTTGTTTTTTTTTATTAGTTTTTTTACTGTGTAATGCCTGTCCTCCTTTTACCCCAGCTTCCTAAGCCATAATGCTTGGACTGTGCTGAAGCCCCAAACATTTCCTCTTCATTTTGCCCAGATGTAATTTTGTTTGTCCAGGTCTTGAGTGTGACACGCGTGCCTACAAGCTAACGTGTGAAACAGCTCTGTGCTCACTAAGCCTGCGCTAATATCTGCACAGCAACGTGTGCCATAGTGTGTGTGTGTGTTTGTGTTTTAAGATGGATTTTGTACAATTAAGCCCTTTTTACTTCTGTGTTTTATGTAGTTCTGATGTTTATTTAGTTTGACTCAAGCAGCAAAAGAACACAGCAGGAAGAGTATTGGCTGAAGGAGGGAAAACAAGTCTGATTTCACATTTTTAAAAAATCCAGAAAAATGGACAGAGAACGGAGCAAGTTTACAGATGCTTCAGAGGAGCATTGTTCTGATTTGAATGGTAGAGCTCCCACAGGCTCAACATTGGTTTAACTTTCAGATATTAGGTGACTGATGCTCTCTGATCTGTTTCTCCACATGTAAACAAAATTAATCTGTATGTTTTTGCTTCTGATTGATTTAAAGGTTCTCTGGCCAAGCAGCAGTGTTTGTCACTCTGACATGCTTATTTTCAGCCCCATACAGTGTGAATAAATGGTCATTGTATAACAGTGTGTTAGTGAGTGTGTAAAAAGGAAGTGCACATTCTTATGCAGACAGAATTATTGATGTGGCCCAAGATATCAAAGTAAAACTGTGCTGCTCTGAAAAATTAAAGGAGTAAAAGAGGAAAGGTACATCAGAAACGTTGAGTAGGTAACTGAATTATTAAACAATGTGGCAAGAGCTAATAACACTGAAAAAGTTCCATTTATCACCATGTTGGTGTTCACTTTTTAATCTGAGTTAAAAATGTAATCACTACTTTAATTACACAAAAATAACAAAAACATGCATCTAAACTTAAAATTGAAGTACTAAAATGAAAAATGCTTAAGTTATTGTTTGATAGTCTATAACATGGAACCTTCCATCTATATTTAATAGTACATCTAAACCAGTGAATCCTGCATTCACTGCAATCCTATCCTGCATTCATTACTTTCACAGTAGCTAAATGAAAAGAAGTTTCCAGATTTACTAGCATTGATTAGCTATTCCTGAGTGACCGAAAGGTGGAACTTAATTATCAAAACCTCTGACATTAAGAACTTTTTTTCTCTTTGCATTTAAATTAAGTGTAGTCTTCTTGAACTTGAAGGAGCTCTCAACACTTTATATGTGTCTCCAACATCTGGCAAGAGATTAGTTTATCCTGAAAGATTTTAAATCAATCCTTCCAACTAAGAAAAAAATATACTTTGTTGTATTTTTCTCTTTTTTTCAGCGCTCAACAAATTCTTTCCCTAAGCAGAGGACTGGTACAGAGGAAGACTCCAGAACTACCATCATCACTCTAAAGTTTCTGCTGGTCACTTTTACTTTCTTTATCTTCAATGTATCCTGGAAGTGAAAGCAATCTGAGCTAACCGAGTGAAAACACAGCATGCAGTGTGTTTGTAGACAGAGGCTGATCAGCAGAGCTTCTTACCAGGATGCTCTGTGTTTTTCTGCTGATGTCTGTCCCTAGACAACAGGAGGAGAGGTTACTTAAACCTAAAAGTAACCCTACGACAAGAACACCTTATTCTAAGAGAATACTGGGATTTTAGATGGCTCTGTTGCAACGTCTCTGACTCCAACTGGACAAACTGGAAGTTTGACTGCAGGCATCTTCCACCCACATAGTTTATTTGGAACAAGAAACGGCAATAAGTGGTGGAGATGAAGAGCTCCTGCTTTGAAGAATCAATAGAGGTGACAGGTGTTGCTCTTCAAACCAGTTTGGGGTGTGTGTGTTTGGGATTATTGTCCTGTTAGACACCAAATTTTGTCAAAGTTCTCATCATCTAGCTGTACTGAGGTGAATTAGAGTTCAATCCACTTTGTGCAGTATACCAGAAAAACCCTGTGCCTCAGTAAACCCAATGTAGAACTTGCTGGACTGAAGATTATGGCCATGGTGTTGGAGCAGCTTTCAACACCATGGAAGCTGCTCCATGGTATTGTGTTGGTGTTGAACCACTTTCCTTTAATGAAAGGAAAGAGGAATGGAAAACTGGCAATCAATGAATCAGGGGTTCTGGGGTGAGGGCACCTGCTGCAATGGGTGTAAGTGAGACTGATTAAAATTAAATAAATATGGAAGAGCTACTGTAAAAGGAAGAAATATATAATTAATTTAATTTTTAGGAAAAAGTTTTGGCTCTCTCTGTCTTCCTTAAAAATCCAAGGTTCTCCCGACGAACGACG